>JAVDBV010058524.1:0-17423 GCA_032619315.1 Piper longum
AAATGGGAAACAATATTACTGGCAGAAATTATAATGTCCATGTCAACCATACAAAATACTGCGGGTCGACGCAGGTCTCGCCCACCTTCGCCGTCTCCGGCGGCCTCCGGCGGCTACTCGGGCGAGGTCGGTTCCCTCCTCCTCCTCTTCATCACTCTCCCCTCCCCGGCCATGTCGAACCTCACACGGCTCGCCTTCTCTTCACTTTCCTCCAACAAGCGACCCGGCTTCGCCTGCTCCTCCTCATAATCCGCCGCGGCCGCGCTTGGCAACTCGAGGAAGGGGCCGAGTCCGCCTTTGAAGCAGAAAGCGCCGGCGGAGGCATCGCCGAGCTTGCCTCGGCCGGCCGAGATACCTTGGCAGCGCAAAATCGCGAATTCCGTTCGGTTGATTTGGTTGGTGAGGATGCCCGTGCATTTGGAGGCTGCTCCCGATGGCAACTACTGGGCCGCAACTGTCCTCGTGCTGCAGAAGTCCATTGATTCCCCTCGCGTCAGGTGAGTTGTTGTTTTTTCTAGTGTCAAAGTTACAGACTTTGAATGCGCGTCATGTGTGTTTTTTAAATGGATGTATGTTTGTTTATCAATTGAAGTTGCGGATGATGGAATGCTTTTGGTATTCTACCTGCTTTGGTGCAAGTCAGTGTTGTTGTGTGCTTGCTGGAAATTGTTTGATATTTCTAAAAAGTAACTATAAGACATCTTTTTTAAAAAATAGATTTCTGGGTTTTTTTGTTGGCTTCTAATGTTTTTCAGTGCGTGAAACATTGACCGGTTTTCTTTTCAAATGCATGAACAACTGATCAGCTTCCCTTTTCGTATACTAGGATTCCACTTCTCTTTGAAGGTGATTTGGCGCAGATTGCTGCTTGCCGTTTGAAAGGGAAGGATCTTATTTGTGTCACTGGACAGCTAAGCGGAGATCCACCCCCACTTCCCTTTGAAAATTTTCGGGCCAAAATTCAGGTGTTGTACTCATGTTGAAAACAAATGATTACTTTAACAATTATTTTAGGTTGATTACTATCCATGTCTAACTTTCATTATGTCTAATTTGTTATTTTATTTCTAATTATCATGAAAGTAATTCATAAATACGTGCAAAAATTATAATTGTAAAGTGAACATGAGTTTATTATATTGGCATGCGCATCCTGTTTGCTTGTCTGTGCTTTATGTTTGGTTAGTTTTCAATGAGTTAATCTTTTGTATACTTTGCTCTGTTCGTTGTAGTCTAAATCCCACATTTTATTCCCTTTCTAAGCGGAGATCCACCTCCACTTCCCTTTGAAAATTCTCCGGCTAAAATTCAGGTGTTGTACTCATGTTGAAAACCACAGATAACTTTAACAATTATTTCAGGTTGATTACTATCCATGTCTAACTTTCATTATGTCTAATTTGTTATTTTATTTCTAATTATCATGAAAGTAATTCATAAATACGTGCAAAAATTATAATTGTAAAGTGAACATGAGTTTATTATATTGGCATGCGCATCCTGTTTGCTTGTCTGTGCTTTATGTTTGGTTAGTTTTCAATGAGTTAATCTTTTGTATACTTTGCTCTGTTCGTTGTAGTCTAAATCCCACATTTTATTCCCTTTCTAAGCGGAGATCCACCTCCACTTCCCTTTGAAAATTCTCCGGCTAAAATTCAGGTGTTGTACTCATGTTGAAAACCACAGATAACTTTAACAATTATTTCAGGTTGATTACTATCCATGTCTAACTTTCATTATGTCTAATTTGTTATTTTATTTCTAATTATCATGAAGGTAATGCATAAATACGTGCAAAAATTACAATTGTAAATTGAACATGAGTTTATTATATTGGCATGCACATCCTGTTTGCTTGTCTGTTTTATGTTTGATTAGGTTTCAATGAATTAATCTTTTGTATACTTTGCTCTGCTTGTTGTGATCTAAATCCTGCGTTTTAGTCAATTCCTTCTTCAGTGCAATCTAAGAATAGTGGCCAACTTTCTGTTTCATTAGGAATAATTTTATATGCTCATAGGATTTGACTTATTGTTGTTTTTTGTGCTCTTTTTTATTATGATTTATATAATTTTGTTACTGCTAAAAATGTTGGAAAACTAATGTGGAGATAAAACCTTTTTGAGTATGATTTTTAATGTGAATTTATTCACTCTCAATTCAATGCTTTAGTATGAATCTTCATTGTAGCTTTGTGGTGCAGTCTTAAAAAATGTTGTCAATCTTTTGATGTCTTTTAGGTTATTGTGAAGAAAACAAATCATGTACGGTCCCTCAAACTCAACTTGAGGTGAAGAATGAACTAAAATCTTATTTACATTGTAGAATAGTGTGTTCTTTTTATCAGCAATTTTTCAAAATTAAAAGCTCAAATCTCAACTACCTCATTTGTCCGGCAACATTTGCACACCTCTGACCTCTGTCTCTATTCCACCCATGCTCTAACCCACTATAAAGATGGAAAATTCATAATCTACTCTATCCTCTCGTATCCAGCCTTTCCATTCTTCTCAGTGCCTGCCATAGCCTTGTTGCTGGTGAAAGTTCATCAAGTAATTCTTATGAGTGTCAATTTTTGGCACAATCCCTTCAAAATCACAGTTTTGATATTTGAGATCACTGTGTTCAGTTATACCCCTACCGTAAAAAAGGTCAATCTTTGATTCTTCCAGATCTCAAATTAAAGGTGGTGATGGAAGCCATCAGATTGGTGCTTGAGATTGTAAATGACAGCAGGTTTGCCACTTTTAGCTATGGAGGTCGTGCCACGATGGGCCTCCACACAGCTATTTGCTACCTCAAAACCTCAGTGGAAAATCCTGACTGGTGGTTTCCTATTTCTATCCAGCCACAGAAGCTCAATTCTCTCCATGTTAATATTTTAGCTTCAATTATTGAAGATAAGATTGCAGATACATCCATGATCAAGTTACTGAAGAACTTATTCCACTATGAGGCTGTTAATATCTACTTGGGCTCCCTAAATTTAGGCAGGGGTTATGCCCCAAGAGAGTTCTCTACAATGAATTCTTCTGAATATTTACTTTAGGGAATTAGATCAAGAAATCCAAACCCTGTGCCTAAGAATAAATCAAAGGACCTTGAAACTTGATGCCACTGATTATCAAGTTTCACATATTCCTGTTAGAGTTGATGCGGTTAGATATATGAATGAAATATTGGTGATAACTTAAGGCCCAAAGCTTCTGGCATTAGATATGAAAAATCAGCTAGTCAGCTATATAGAACAAAAACTTGCTCTGAAGGTTGACAAGGTGAGAACTAGTGTACGTAGTGCTACAGCCTACATCTGAGAAAATGGATTTTATGGGGATGGAGTTTCAAGCTGTACTACCAATGATTTTACGTCCACCGATGTCAGATAAAGCAATCAGGGCAAGAAAAAAATTATCTCAAAAGTGAAAAAGAGAAGGCTCAAGAAATAAAGAATGCTAGAGAAGCCATTCGAAAAAAACTAGGTTTGAAAGAGTTGATCCATCTCTTTAAGAAAATGAAGCACTTTCAGGGTTTCAAGTCTGAACTTCCTATTGAAGGAGAAATCGGGTTATTTAGCACATGGGAAAATGAATTTGTGGCTGAGTTTCTGAGTTGTAAAGATGAGTGTTGAAATTGGCATCGAATGCTGTCATCTTGTGACTTTCTGAAAATCGGAGTGATAAGAGAGCAGTTGCCTGGCATATTGTTGGATGCTTATGATGATTTCTTATTGAAAGTTGAGTAGTATATGAAGCCCGAAAAAGCTAATTGTGTTTTGGAAGAAGTGAGGGAAGAAAAAGAAGAACTGCAGAATTATGATTTGAGTATTGAGCAGGAAATGACTAAGCTGTGCAGAAAAGTTGCTGCTTCAATGGCATCAGTTAGGAAGATTGTTAAACTGGCAGGCTTTACAAACGTGATGGGCCACCCAAGGCAAATCAAATTGCTTATACCACTAGAAGATACTGACATTATAAAATGATATGCTGGAGTTGGGAGGAGATGGTTAAATTTCTTTTGTTGTGGCAGGAATTTTAAAATGGTCAAAACTGTTGTTAATTATCATTTGAAATTCTCATGCATTTTGACTTTGGCTGAAAAACATGGATCTTCGAAATGTGAGGCTATTGGTGATTATGGAAAAGATCTTAAAAGTGATTGACACCGTTGGGGAGGAAGAGGTGCACTTTCTGACAGAAAAAGAGTTAAAAATGATGAGTGACATGAATCTTTCAGATCCAAAACCTGTTGATGATGTTCTGTGCTTGTCCTTGCACAGATTGGCGTGTGATGAGCATTCAGGTCAGTGCATTGCTTATTTCTGCAATAGATCGGATACTGTTCTTTATCGAGATCGTTTGCTGCAGAACCGTTTAAATGTGAATCCTTCAGATCTGAACAAGTGGGTCCCTGGAATGGGCGCTACTCATGAGAGTTTGAATAGAAGGTGTCTTCCTCTGTGTTCAGATCATATTGATAAGTTATACTTGGGTGAAATTTCCATGCAAGATATTGATTGCACTGTGTCACTCGATGTTACATGAGGAAGCGTTCTTTTGATTCACTAATTGGTGCTTATCAAGGTTCAGTTCTGAAGAACTAATCTCAGGTTGCATGCCTGGCAAGAGCTACGTGTTACCCAATCTTAAGAAAGGTCAGATATAACAAATGTCTGGGTGAACATTTTGGTTTTTTTCTTTTTTGATATGAACAAATGTCTGGCTCAATAATTTAATTTGCCCACTTGTTTTTTTTTTCAACTTTACTAGGCTTTTGCTAATTTCCAAAGTGTACAGGACTATTTTAGCTGTTTGTGCCATATACTTCATTGACATTTTTTGTTTGTCAATTTTGGTTTTCGTCCATCTGTAATTATAAATTGAGTTCATTGGTTCAGCCAAATTAAGAATTTTTTTATGTTAAAAAATTAATTATGAATTGAATATTGCAAATTACAATATTATGATAATCCTTGTTGAGATCCTCTCTTACTTCTCAAATTTGTCAATTTTATAATCAAAGCTTTCTAGACGTTGTAGAATATAAAAAAATGGAACTTTGCATGCTTAGATTTATTTTCTTTATTTGATTTTCTCAGGTTGTTGTGAAAAATGTTGATTATGTAAGATGATCAATAGGCAGTCACCTACAGTTACCAGCAGGTATCAATGTTTTACCACTGGTATGATTTCCTAGAAATTTGTGTTTATTTTTTGGTTGATGTCTATTATAAATTTAAATGGTTTAGCCACTCGTTCCAAAAGCTCAAGCTGTTAAGAAAAAGAACTGCTTTTATTTACTTTAATGTCTATCACAGCAATATTTGGTATTTCTAAATAATGCTTGATGTGAAGATTAGAGGGTGACCCTTGGTTGAATGGTAAGGTGTGGGTTGGTTCAAAGAAAAACCCTCTTTGTAAGTGCGAGGATCTGTGGAGCCTGTACCCTTGGCCCCTTCTGCACTGAGAGTGCCTCAACGCAAAAATCACGTACCATAATCATCTATATGTTTTTATGTGTTATTTGATTTATTTGGAAAAAAAAATACTTGGTCAATGTTGTTAAGTAAACACTTAATGATTGTCTGTGCACTCCCTTGCCCTCTATTCTAGGAAAAGATAAAAAGAGTGATCCTGTGAATACGACCTCGTGGGTGGATCTAGTTGCCAATTCAAAGCAGTGGTGGGACTGTCAGATGGCCAAAATTAATGGAATGGTGTGAACATCTTATTGATGAACATGATGCTCTTTCTTCTGTTCTATGTATATATGCAATTAGCATTTTGCTATTCTTTTGCCAGTTTAATGCCAAACATCCTGACTTCGAACACAAAAGCTCGGGAAGGTGTCTATGGATTAATCGTGTCCCTGAGTGGGTTCGGACAAAAGCTAATGATCTCGAGTTTGAAAAAGTTAAGGTCAACCCACAGCAATAGCTGGGTTAATGTGATACTAATCTTAAACAGTGATAATCCTCATATGTTCTAAATGGATGTGGAAAATATTTGTATCATATAGTTTAGGTGAGTGGTTGCGATGAGTGATTAACTTACCAGTCTTTTTCTGTAGAAACTTTAGAGAAGGTGCTTATCTATGTTTAATAGATCTATCCATGGTTTAGAGAAATGTTGTGTAAACAAATCTAATAAGGTGAATATGTATGATGTAAATGAATTTCTTTTTGTTCCTACATGGCAATTTTGTGGTGTAATTGCCGGCTGGTGAGTACCTAAATGTGTGGATTGGATCCATTGAAAAGGAAAAGATTATATGAGTTTGCTCTTGTCTATATTTTGACCTTATCTAAATGAGGTAACTGTGACTTATCTTAGGAGGTGGCTAAATAAATTTTGTATATAGCGCATACAAGTTCATCCTGATTTACGGTGGATAATCATTTGGAACGATATTCTTTCCCGTGATTGACATCTATATTCTAATGTCTAGATGATGGCACTGGTAGCAGCAACTTAGGTTCTACTTGTGAGACATAATGGTTTTTGCAGGACCCAAAGCAACAACAGTTGACAGTTATGGTTGTGTCATATTGATGTACCTACAAATGAAGTTTGACATTTATATGCACAGAGAATGGTTTGTTATTTTACATTTACATGGATTAATCTTATATCGTCGGCAGTGATGATAATGACAATGGTAAAGATTTCTATAAATTTTTTTAAGCAGGTATACATATCAACGTCAAGAAGACAAGAACAATAATGCTGAAGATATAGCCGTGTACATTGGGTAAGCATGCTTGGCTTGCAGTGATTTTTGGTCAATAGCATATCTTAGACACAATTTATCACAAAGATTCATTCATCTTAACTATTCAACTTTTAGATAAAGTTGGGGACAAAGAAAAGGCAGACAAAATAGATTAGATATAAAAAACACTCTCAATTCTACAACCAAATAAAAGAAGCCAGGCAAGATTCCATGAACTCGGATGCGCACAGCAAAATAGACCCACAGCATGTTCACCATATTATTAACACTAAACTAAATTGCAAACCAAAAGTTCCATGATCATATTCCGGCCAAGCACTCCGGTGGTGGGACAGGGTTCCTGGCTTTGTCGGTGCAATAGTCGTAAACCATGTGGTTCAACCTCACCCACCGATACTTACGAGCTTGAATTGAGTTCAGCTGCTGGTAAGAGGGTCCTTCCCACCAGTTGGTGCCTACAGTGGTGCAAGTCGCCGGGCCGGGCACAGTGCAACCCTCAATGTCGAACTCCTTGTAGTAGGCATGGAATGGGGCTTTGCTCCAATCGATCTTCTCCAGACCACCACGGGTGGCCCAGTCGTCTGCCTCCCACAAGGTTGAGTAGATACCCATTGGCTGGGACTTTAGGTAGGGGACGCCTCTGGCCTCGTTGTTCTTGTATACTCTGATTGGTACATCGTCAACCGAAAACCTGCATCATCATGTGTGAAATGTTATAATTCAGAGCACTATGATACAAGCTTCCATTTTTATCTTGTGTTATCAAGTTCACGGACCCATTTCCATTATCATATCTTCCCGCTGTTTTCGTCGGTATCCTAATGTCCTCATTCGTCTACAGACTAAGTACGGCCTTTTCGACGTCTCAATTATCGCTTTTCGATCATTTTTCATCCCTACCTGTACATAGCTTTTTCTTGGATATGTATGTATGGACTCTGGATTCATAGGAGTGCTCAAACCTATCGGTTAATCTCATCACATTCACATTCAACGTCCTAGCCGCCCACTTGTGGTACCTTGAAAAGAGTTACAAAGTCATGAACCTCTGACAAACTTGGGACCAGGACTCCCATACCAATACCTTGCATTTGTTGGCCAATCAACTAGTGCATGATTATCGACTATTTGGAAATTAAGACTGTGGCAATACTCACACAGTGTGGCGGCGGGTCCACAAGATAGTGTATGTGTGGTAGTCGGCGGAGGGATCAAACCACAGGTTTACTCTCTGCTCTCTATCTCCTTTGCCGTGTGCAAAGACGTTGGTCTGAACTGTGTAGGGTTGCCCCGACCTGTTCCCCAAGAATTCGAAGTCTAGTTCGTCACGAGTCCCACTCTCATCTGAAGCCATCTGATGTCACCGGAACAAATCAATGTGTCGGCATGGTGAGAAAGAATTACTCAATGGAAGATGTTCAATTATGATTATGAAATGGTTGGATTATAACTAAATCTGACCAATGACATACATAAAATGCGGTTACAGTTCCAGCGGAATCTCCAGGAATGAGCTTGATCTTCATGCTAACTCTCCCAAACATGTATTTGTTCTTGGAGGCAAACCCGCAGCCTTCAAACCATACAGGACATGATGAAAAGGGAAGTAAAATAATGTAGTGTAGGAGCACTTCGTGTAGAAGAGTTGTAGCATTGTTATGATTTGAATGGTACCTGAGGACTGGTCGAGAACTAGTTGAATGGCCTTCCCATTATCCATCTGGTTGATGTGGCTATCTGACCATGTTATATGGAAATCCTGTGCAAAGCTTGCAGGTTTGGCGTTAGCTGGACAGCAGGAGAAGAAGAGGAAGAAGAGCATAAACTGCAGTGAAAGAAAGGCGGGCATAAGGAATAGTTCCATGGCTGCTCTAGAAGTTGCACAGTACGCACCCTTGTGTTCCCACATGTTGCCTCTTGGCTCTCATATAGTGTAGTGAAAGTATCCTATTAGTAGAAACCAACAAGCAGATTAAGAAGAGTAAACTACATGCAAGGCAACAGAGATCTAAAGCACCATGACCCATCAAATGTACAATGATTATAATTTATAATAACTTCTTTCAGCATGAAGAATTTATCATGTGGACTCATCCATCATGTCACTGCATTTGAATAGAAAGGATACATGATTCTTAAAAGGAAAAGTCTGTGTCACATGAAACGCTTGTGACATTCATCTTTAAATTGCATCATTCACATCTTGCTAAAAGGTGTTAATTTAGGATGCCTGGCATATTGGGCATCCTGATAATAAATACATGTAACATCCAGCTCAGAGCACAGGCAAGAATGGGGACCTCAACGACTTTCCAATCCACGAGTTCCACAGGTTCGCTTTGGGTGAGATTGACAACTGTAGGAATTGAAGTTTTTGTTTGGCGATTTGTACTGCACGAGAGTGATGTGTTGATAAAGGCGTCCTCATCGGGATAGGAATGATGGCAATACGGCATGGGGGGAGGGATAGGTGGGAAATGGGTTGGAAGGATATAATGGTGGAGGGAAAGGCTCTATGGTTGAAATAATATGGGTGTTATGGAGTCCACTGGCGCCGGACAAGTCTTGCAGGGTTGGTGATTGCAGGGCTTGAGGGCAGCCCCTTCAAATTCAATCGTTTTTTTTTTTTTTGGCTGAACTTCGTCTATTGTTCTATGATTGATAATATTTATATTTCTTGCTTTCGATTTGTTGACAATTATGAAGAAATGTATACTCCTTCAAATGAAAAATTCTGCTTAGACTTCTAAAATGCATTGTTAGGAATTTAGGTTATCTATATATAATGAAATATTAAATGGTACAATTTCTAAAGCTTGAGATAAGCACTAATGTTGCCAAAATATTGGATTTTGAAAGACTGTATGACACTACTTTCGTCACATAGAATGTTAACACTGTTGTTTACTTAGAATAAGTGTGTTTATAATTGGAGAAATCTCAATAATATTAATTGCAGTTGACACAAGAGTATCACCAGTTTTTAAATCTAGTCACCCATTCAAATTACACGGTTATAGTTTTTAATATAAATAAAATTACCTTTATTATTATACCGTCCTTCTATAATCCAAATATGAAAATTAGAAGACGACCGCATATTCAATTTTCTCTTTAAAGCAATGACACATAGATTTGACGGTAAAGGTACAGGTTTAGTCGTATATTTGCGACGACGACTCCACAATTATACACGATAAAAATAAATAAATAAATAAATAGCTAAAGTCAACCAAGTTCCTTCACAATTAACAAATTCGCAGCTAAATACTTGTTTAGTCAGGCCCATAAACTTGGGCCCCCTCTCAAGTGGGCCTACGGTGGAAGCCCACGAGGCCCAACTTGGCTGACGTCACCTTCTAACCGGAACGCATCCCCCTTCACCACTCATTTCGGGCCGTTTCTGTCCCTGTCCCGTCGCCGGCGCCGGCGCCAGCGACTGCCCACCGGAGACGGAGACGGCGACGGTGCTTGTCTCCATTAGAAGACATTGTGCTTCCTCTGCGGAAGTTTGCGGCGATGTGATCGTCGGTTTCAAGTTCGTGCTTTTTTAATTGATTTTGGCGTTTGGCTGGCTTGGTTCGTGAATTCTTTTGACAAATTGGATTCGGAACATGATGTATGCGATCTATCCTGTTTGTTGTCGGGAATCCGTAGCTTATTCGTTGCTCTTTAGAAATGTTTCGTGTGGCCAGTTTTTGTTGGGGTGGTAAATACATAATCAAATTGTAGTTTTATGTTGACCATGACATCATATACAGAAGTGTTTGTTCAGCGTATTGTGAGTGTGACAGGGCTTCTTTGCCCTCGGAATTGTGTGAAGTTGGCCATGGAACCAGGAGATGAAGAACGCCGTTAGGAGGGAAAGGTATGAGCGTTAGGCTATGAAGCAGATGAAAAACTTGGCCCTGTTGGTGAAAGTGGGCGTTAAAATCAGGAGTTGTAGATCTCGGCCATGATCATGTTGTGGGGTTAATGCAAGAGTGGAAGTTAATGTTGAGAAATAATCCCATGTCTAAAATGATTAGGAGTTGTGAGTTGTGTCCTTGGGAAATATTAAGAGTATGACGTGGCTTGCTAATCATTTTGCTCGAGGCCCAAATCTTCTTAGTTAAGTGAGATAGGAGTTAATGCTTTCCAGATGTGGTTAATCAGATTCCCAAAATCGGAAATATGGCCATCTAAATAACAAAGAAATACAGAGGAGGTGAAAAAAATGCAGATATTTCTTAAGTGAAAGTCGGGACAGAAGTTAGAGAAGGGGAAAGAAGAGGTGGAGTGAACGGGATAATGCTAAGGTTTGTAGACAGGAAGTTAAGGCAGAATCTCGACCGCCACATACTGGTTTAAGCTCAAAATTGATCAATGGCTGATTTTAGGAAAACTAATGCGTTCTATTTGATGAGATATTAAGTGATATTCTTGAGGGAATGATTTAGCTAGCCTCTGTAAAGTGCAACTAACTTTTGAGTCTTTCTCACTTCAATTCTTCTATCCTGGTTGCCAGTTACTTTCTGCTCAAACTTAAGTTCCTCAATTATTAGTTTGCATGATAGAATATGATAGCTTGTCTTTGATTAATTGACTTTTATCAAGGATGAAAGAAGTACTTTGGTAAATGCGCGCTACCATATTGTTTTGATCACAGTACATACCAAGATATGCTGAAGTAGAATATTTCATGATGTTTGAATTCCTAGAATCAATCTCTGATAAATACTTGTTCCAAAGTTTATTCTTTGGCGTATGCTCAATATTGTATGCCGTAGCTTTCCTTATGGACAATTGCACAATGGAAATGGTTATCTTATTAATACAGGCCACTGTATAACAATTGAACAATATTTTTTTCCAAAGCTAACAACTGAACATTGTAATGCAGCATATTATGAAGAAAGAATAACATGGGTATAAAATCGAATCACAAGCTTATGTTTTTCTAATATGTAGCCCTTTTATTCTGCACCAAAAAATTTTCTTTTCGGGCACAAATATATGATTTCTTTGTCTTTTTTCCGCTCTTACTGAATTAAGGAACATCGCATCAGCAAAGTTCCTGGGAGTGTAGCCAACACAAGTGATATGGAAGTGGCAAAGAGAGGGATTCTACCCTTGTCCCATCGTATGAAAAGAGCCTCGTAAACGGGTATGTTGATGATGATCAAACTGCAACAAAGAAGTAACTGCAGAATGAGTGATTCCATGTCTATTCCCAATTTATCCACGACCATTTTGACAACTATGCTTGCTAGAGAGTGCAGATTTAGCATTGCAATTGTTGCTATTATGATAAACATTGGAGAAGAAGATCCAAACTCCATAACTTCTTGTTGATAGCGCTTTGATACTTCTTCGTCTGCCACTTTGGCTGTGATCACAAATGCTGACTTGGAGATTCCTAGCAGCCACAAGACAGTGTCAATGATGGTGAAGACGTAGGAGCTGGTCCTCTTGAACAGCGTCATTCGTTGATAATTTAACCATGACTTGAGGGTCCTCCCACACCAGAGCATTTCACAGAGGCTGTAAGTGTAATGGGCTAGAATGACCCATGCAAAGGGGATGAACCATGGACTTGTAATCTGCATGTGATGGAAGCATCAGTCAAATTCTCAGATGTGTATGAATGTGTGTGTGAATAGAGTGAGAGAAGAAGAGGGCATACAGACAGACACCTTGGGAAACAAAGACAACCCACAAGAAAGATAGATGGATGGTATGATGACGTAATATAGAGTTGGTATGGCGTTTATTGCCCAAAGACTATAGTGGCTGTATCCAAGTTGAAGACCAAGGGGTATCTTCCCTCGTCCAAACGAGAATGGGAAGTGCTTGGAGAGGAATATTTGAAGGTCACCTTCTGCCCATCTCTTGTGCTGAACGAGTGTTTGTTCCAAGGTTAAAGGAGCTACACCAAGGAATCGATCTTCGGATGGCACGAAGTAGACTGATTTCCACCCTCGACATTGTATTGACAAGCCTGTTATTACGTCTTCCACTACGCACCCGTACTTGAGACCCATCTGGAGAATGATGTATGTTAGTTTGTTTGACAGGAATGAGATGCAGGAAACATGGACTGAAGAGAGGGAGAAAAACACCTCTTTGCCCCATTGCGTTTTTTCATCATAGTCACTGGCCGCCAGTGTTTTTAGTCTCTGTGTTAACTCCCATTTGGTTTCACCTGCATTTCTTTCGAAGGTATTTGTCCATTGCGGTTTGTAATCTTTGCTATACCTCTGGCCACATAGGGTATCCCTCCTATGAAAGCATCCTGTGCCTGCATAAAATGGGCCTCCAAAGCCATCAAGACCTCGGAATTCCACCTGCCAGATTAGCATTTGTTAGGTCATTAGGCGAAGTGTTTACGCTTCTGGTAAGGCAATTTTATCTCTGTTACTATGAAGTGGAAAGAATGGGGTCTGTTGCTACTTACCTCGCTAATGGTTGTAATTGCACTGTCATACAGGTCATTCTTGGTGATGTTACTGAAGCGCTGAGGTAGCTGCACATATGCGATCTCTTGGCCTTTCTCTTCATCCAGGAAAAAGCACAATGCATCTCTTACAGTTTCAGGATTGCTGGAATACATGTCGCAGTCCACGTTCATAATAATCTGGCCATTGCTTATTTCAGACGACACTCTTATCTGCAAACAGGACAGTTGCAACAGGAAAGCGTTATTGTCTATAAGCTCATCTATAATCGGAGAAAGTAAAGTCTAGAATGTCTGCAAGTTTAAAGTGTTGTTTACCAAGGTGTTCAAGGCCCCTGCTTTGAAGTTATGGAAATTTTGGGGTCTCTTCTCACGGGCCATGTATACCAACGTCGGCATTGAATGCCCTTCCTCGTCCACATTGTCGAGTTCTTTGCTATCAATTAATATCTAATAAATTCCAAGCCAATGCAAGCATGCAAGCAGTCAATGATCCTGAGCCAAACACATATTCCTTTTTATGAATCTCATATGCAATGTCAATTCTTACTTCAAGAACTGTTTGATGATTTTGTGGCGACATTTCTGATGTCCACTCTGCAAATCGTTCGTGCAATGCTCTGTCCTCTCCTGGGATTCTACCTAGCTTCGTTACTGTTTCTATATGGCTCTTCATGTCTTCATACATTTTCTGCAATAAATGGAAGAATGAAACGAAATTATCCGGGAAAATATTGAACACAAGTTTCTGGTTTCAGATTTTGGAGCTTATTTTTCAGATGTATTGAAGGTATCTACAGCGGTTTGAGTAAATATAAGGTGTAACTTTCGGATAATATGTGATGTTTAAGAGTTCCTGTGTTAATTCATGGAACAGTTGCCATTGGCATAAATATAGTGGTGGTGGGCCAAATTCCCACAAAGAATGAAAACCTATTTACGTGTTATCAGCATAGTACTTCAATCAAGCATATATATGAAGTTATGACTAAGAATCTTGAAGGGTTTGGATGATGACAACAAGAAGGATCACTACGCAACCTTGATGGCAAACCACTCTGTGGCGTATTGGTCTTGAGAGGGTTGCTCAGATGCGTTTGCGGAAAAGAAAGCCGCCGGAGAGCTTGGCTTGATGTGGAACCTCCTACAGAAAGGAAGCCAATATTTGGCAAAGTGGATAGCCTGCAATAGTGCGAAGAAGATCAGCTCTGATCCACCATCGTCGGAGAGATAGACGCTAAGCTTTTCCGGCGGATAATCGTAGGCCATGACAGACAACACTGTGTTGATTACTAGCAAGGGTGGTTCAAGCTTTGGGTCCGCAGTGCAAACAAAGATGTCCACTCCTGGTAGATCCTTCTGAAATCTGAGTACATCGAAAGTGAATCGAGTTATATTAGTTTGTATATTCAGAAAAGTTAGCCTATGTGTATAGGAAGACTACCTCTGTGAGAGTCTCTCTTTGTAGGTGTATCGGAAGATTGGTCTCCATCGAAGTGCCTGCGTGAGAATCCAATAGAAGCCAAACCAAAGTTCGGCCATGAACATGCCATACCAAGCCCATCTCACCAAAGCACTCCCTTCTTGTGGTACTTGGTTCAATCTGCATACCAAGATCAGAACCAAACCGGTGAGCACGGATGCTGCATACAGTTTGTGAGCAACTCTGCCTCTCCCTACTCTGGTCTCAAAGAGGCCTTCGTCTTTCTTCCCCATGGATCTTTCCTTCACTGTGTTACCTCTTTCTGGTTGGATTGCGTAGAAACCACGTATATATTGGGCCTCCATCGCCCGAGGAGGTGGTAGTCAGCGCCAACCAATAGTCTTGCGTTGTCGTCCTTAGTGACATATTGCACATGCATGGTTTTCAACAAACACGGCGATAAAGCTTGTGACTAAAATAGTTTATATTTGCTGTTTGATAACATTTGCTAGTGGTCGTGTCAAATCGGTCGATTGCCCCCTCGGCATTCTTCGTGATGGCAACACGTGTCATTTGAGATGTTTTCAGGCCAGAGACAGGGCCACATTCTCATCTGCTATAATTGGTACAGAGAAATAAACACCTTCTTTTGACATCCGTCTTTGTGTCTCTAAACTAAAAATTGACACGCAAATTGCCATTCACTTATTCTTTTTTGTACACACTGAAACTGGTGTTACGTTCATGTCAGACAAAGAACACTCCCGAGGAAAGCCACCAGGAAACCGATTAGTGTCCAGGCTGAGTGCCCACCACCTCCGACGCACGGAATTTCCCGGCGACGAGCATGAAGATGCTCCAGGTGACCACACGCATGCGTCGGCCACCAAGTTCCTAAAGGAGGCCGTCCGTCTTCACCAGGTCACTCCTTGTCGCCCACTGGTAGGCGTTCCAAGTGCTAGTGTGAAGCCGCATCGGTTGGTTATTTGGCTATGCCAGTCCCATTCCTTCCATGTTTTGGAACACTCTGATTGGTACACCATTTACGTAGAATCTGATGATTATATACACATTAATGATCGTCAAGAACTACAAAGAAGCGAACAAGTAATTGAAGTTAACGTACATGATCCATAGGATTGAATAGGTGTGAAATGCGTCCCTTGGGTGGAACCATAGACGAAACTGCTGCTCTCTGTTCCCATTCCCCTGCGTATAGATGTTCGTGTGAAGCGTGTACAGCTCCCCTGTCACATTGCCCAGAAACTCGAAGTCTATCAAGTCGTGTACCTGTCCTTTAGATCTCAACTGCACCAACAATTCCAATTAGGTAAAACATAGAAGGAAACTAAACCAACGTCAAATCAAGTGTAGATATGAACTTGGAGCATTATTATTCTCACATGGTAAGCAGTGACAATGCCGGCAGAGTAGTCAGGTACCACTTTGATTTGCAGGTCAATTTGGCCGGAAATGTACTGATTTTTGGATTTGAACCCAGAGCCGGAGATGGTATCGTCAGTCAGCTGCAGCAGCCTTCCGCCGTCCAAGATGTTTGCCCGGTCTCCTCCCCATTCTAGATCGACGTCGGAGAAGAAATAGGCAGACACCAATAATATTGGTGTCAAGACCAAGAATGTGATCAAGAGGATTATTATTTCACACAGTAATGGAACCTTGACGTTGAACATAGCCGAACTGCTCTAAAAAGTGTTTTTGATGAGGCCTAAGTGATTGAATCGAACGGTTAATAGTGAGCTTTTATAGATCACAGCTGGTTAGCAAAGATCTAATGCATGTAGATGAACAAATTGTGGGTTGTTGACACTTGGTAGTAAAACAGGTCCCACAAGTGAGTACTCTCATGAATAAATTTCCGATGCTCACTAATTAATTATCTGTTTTCTTTTTTGAAAGCTAATTAATTATCTGCCTTCCTCTTAGGGGATCAACCGTTAGAGGCGAAGCTGGTTGACTTGCATGTATCCAATTGGAGATGGCTTAAGTAGTACTAGCTACTCCCAACCAAAGAAACAAACAGAATGAGAAAAGAAAAGAAATAAAGAATTAATGGAGAGGATAAGGATTAAGTATAAGTCTAAAGTTCTCATACTGTCACTTATCCATGCATGGGCGTGGGCTGATGTATCTGGTTTGGCAGCACTCTGATAGAGGAGGGAGGGAGGTTCAGCTGGAGATTAATGAGGGCAGCTCTCCCACGTACCCCATGCATATTAACTTTAGACTTATACTTAATCCTTATCCTCTCCATTAATTCTTTATTTCTTTTCTTTTCTCATTCTGTTTGTTTCTTTGGTTGGGAGTAGCTAGTACTACTTAAGCCATCTCCAATTGGATACATGCATGGGCGTGGGCTGATGTATCTGGTTTGGCAGCACTCTGATAGAGGAGGGAGGGAGGTTCAGCTGGAGATTAATGAGGGCAGCTCTCCCACGTACCCCATGCATATTAACTTTAGACTTATACTTAATCCTTATCCTCTCCATTAATTCTTTATTTCTTTTCTTTTCTCATTCTGTTTGTTTCTTTGGTTGGGAGTAGCTAGTACTACTTAAGCCATCTCCAATTGGATACATGCATGGGCGTGGGCTGATGTATCTGGTTTGGCAGCACTCTGATAGAGGAGGGAGGGAGGTTCAGCTGGAGATTAATGAGGGCAGCTCTCCCACGTACCCCATGCATATTAACTTTAGACTTATACTTAATCCTTATCCTCTCCATTAATTCTTTATTTCTTTTCTTTTCTCATTCTGTTTGTTTCTTTGGTTGGGAGTAGCTAGTACTACTTAAGCCATCTCCAATTGGATACATGCA
>JAVDBV010058540.1:6660-19530 GCA_032619315.1 Piper longum
AAAAGAAGAGTACATAAGTAGGAAACTGATTAATTTTGTTTTTACATTATTATGATCTGCTTTTAGACTTTAAAAAACTACACAAGTTAATAGATTATTTGAAATTTATTTTTATTATAATTACTTTGATAATTAAGATGAAATGCTAGAAAATTAAATTGATTTGAAAATTTATAATTATTCTTATTATTTATTTGTCTATTTATATATGTGGAATTTGAGTGGTGAGAAGTAGGAACTACTAAATTGCTTTAAATAAAAGGTGCAACTCATATAAGTTTTGTGGTTTGTAGCTCTATGTAAATAAGACTTGAAAAAAAATTTTAAAAAAAATCAAGTCCGTCATAAACATTTCCAATAAACCCATATTTAGGTATGTGTTATGAATTAAAAGTAGAAAAATAGAAATTGTTTTTATTGGACCCAAAAACTAGTAATTTACTTTTTTTCATACGATGTTTTTCTTCCAAAGTGGTATTTTTTTTTTTTGTTAAAAACGCATGAATTTCGATTTTCTTTTAATTGGATTCAATGATATTAGATTCAACACAAAGCTAATAAAACAAACCACATTCATGACAACCATGTTGGGATTATGAGAAATTGATAATGACCAATTTTACTTTCAATCATATTTTTTTATATTCAATGAAAATAAAAATTTAAAAATTGCATGCCCCAGCACCAGATGACCTGAAATATATGGTCTTCACCCCTTTGATGGCATCCAGCATTGTCCAATCTGTAGTAGAATACCTCGATGGTTCTTGTAGAAGACATTTGAGTAGAGGAGAAACATTTTCAATCACATATAAGAGTTTGATTTCGAGCAACTCCAACTGTGTTCAACCTAAATTAATATCGAGTCCCAGACGAAGTGATTTTAAGTTCTTATGGTTAACGGAAATTGAGTTACCTAAATAAGGAATCGATTAAATGTACAATTTTCAAGTGATGGACAGCTTGAGATCAAGTCCTGAACTTGTTGTGCAGTACCACGAATTTTTCTGTAAAACAAGGTTCCTTAGCAGGGGAAGGGTAATTGATGGAGGCAATTTGATCTGCCATCCAACCATCTTCAACTTAACAAGAGAGCTAATTTGGAAGATTTTTCTAGGTAGCAAGAAAGAATCACCACATTTGGTCTCATATGAAGACAAGGCTTGAATCTTTACTTTGTGGAAGACCTTGATATAATTTTGCTTCCCAGACTAAAAACAAATCTCAACATGCCCTTCCAACTAACTGACAATCCAAACAATTTAGCCTCGTTCTCAACTTCATACTTCACAAATCTTCGACAACCGCATGCATAATATTCTTTCTAATGTTTGTGAATTAAATCAAAGATCTGATCAAACTTCTATATATTTTCTCATTAGTTAATTCCTCATTATCTTCTTTTTTCAACTTTTCATTTATCCTTGTAGGTGTAGAGTTAGGTTTGCAATTGTGTATGTTAAACATTTTTAATAAATCATCACCATGCTTTCCTTGAGAAATGAAAATCTCATATTTCTTTTGCTTTACTTGAATGCTAAACAAATATCTCATAAGGTCCAAATCACTTATCTTACACTTATTTGTCAAGACATTTTTTAAATCAATTAATATTTTATTACAAATGCTAGCATAATCAAATCATCAATATATAAGTAAAACATTAGAAAGTTGTTACCTTCTTTCTTTGTATAAAATGATAACTTACTTAGGCTTCTTTTGAATTTATTCTTCTTCAAGTAATTATCAATTTTGTTATTTCATGTTCTAAGTGCTTCTTTTGGGCAATATAATATTATTTTTAAATTTTTAGACCTTTTCTTCTTGCCCTTTAATCTCATATCATTAAAGTTGCTTCACATAGACCTTTTCTTGTAATTCCCCATTAAAAATAGCTGATTTCACTTCAAGTTAAAACACTTGTAATTTTAATTGAGTTACAATAATTATTGTAAAACCCATCAAAGTTAGGCCTACATATAATATCTTCTTAAGTAAGATCTATTTTATTAATGAACATAAATTATAAATCTTCAACTTTGGTTAACCCTTGTGAAAAATTGAATTACGCCCATTAGCTTTCACTTTGGATCAGGTTGTTACAAACGGTATTAGAGTCAACCTAATTTCGTATTACATGGCGGGTTAGACTTTAACCATAGTCTAGGTTGCTAGCCACAGGTCAAGTAGGACACGGGCTAGGTTGCTATTTATGGGCCGAATATAGAAATTCTAATGACAATTTTTCTACGGTGGCCCTAAAATTTAGTCCTATATTCATAATCTACTCGAGTATGATTTGTTTTATTTGTGAGAATGAATTATATATCTTAACTTTGGTCAACAACTTTTAAAGAAATAATTTAAGCTCATTAATTTATATTTTAGATCAGGTCATTAGAAGTAGCATAGTTCTAATTGTTTTCATCCTCACAACCGGTGCAAAATTTTCATTATAGTCAATCTCATATTGTTGGAATTATCCTTTTCACTTTGCATTGTACTTTTGAATTGATCGAACTTCATTAAATTTAGTCTTCTACACCCATTTCAAGTCAATAACATCTTTACTTTTTGTTTTCTTCAACAAGCTCTCATGTTTGATTTTTATCAATCTTCATTTCTTCATCCATGGCTTGCATTTATTCTTTATGTTTTATAGTTTCATCAAAATATTGAGGCTCAAATGCAAGAAAAATAAAATTAGATTCCATAATTTCTTGTCAAAGAGCACCTTCCTTGGAGGAGAATTTAAATCAATATCATCTAGCCTTATTTGCCATTTTCTTTGGGGTGTACTTATAGATGGTGGTAGTGGTGAATTAGAAGAACTTGAAATATCTATATAGTCTTCAACAACTTCATGGGAGGGTGGTGTCTCATCTCTTACTTTTTCTACTTCTTCCACTTCTACATATGACCTCTTCAAATGAGTTTTACTATCATATATATTTTTATGTCTCATTTTTATCAAAGATCACATCTTTTGAAATTACCAACTTGTTGATTTTGAGATTCAATAACCCATACTTTTTGGATTCTTTATAATATTTAATAAAAAGACAATTTTTTACATTTTTTATCAAATTTTCTTCTCTTTTCAGATAGAATGTGAGCCTATACAATACATCCAAAAATTCTCAAATTATTCACTTTAGTTTATTCTTGTACCATGCTTCATATGGTTCTATATTTTGAACTTTTTTGGTAGGATATTTATTAAGAATGTAAGCTATGGTATTTAGTACCTCTATCTATTTATATGTGAAGTTATTGTGTGCCAACATACATCTAGTCATTTCAACATGTCTATTCTTCATTTCTACTACACTATTTGGTTAGGGTGTGTATCCTGTAGTCAACTCCTTTCTAGTGCCATAGGACTTATAAAAATTTCAAAAACTCTTAAATTAAATTCTTCACCACTATCAATCCCCAAATCCTTCAAGTAGTGCCCACTATATTTCTCAACATTGCCTTCAATTTAACCAACATGAAAAATGCTTGTAATTTTTCATTTACAAAATAAACTCACATCATTCTTATAAAATTATCGACAAATAAGAAGAAAAACCCTGCACATCAAATTGCTGGAGTATTTGTTGGACCACATAAATCGGCAAACACTAGTTCAAGTGAGGCTTTTGCCCTCCAAGATGACTAAGAAAATGACAACGTACTTTTTTGCCGTACACAAATCCTTCACAAAGCTTATAGTCTTGATCAGGTAAGTCAATCTCATTAGAAGGTATTCTCAATTGAACAACTTTACTATTATTTATCTCCACCTTTTTAATTACTTGATTGTTGACTTTATCTAGTATTTCACATCACCTTGTATCTTTTTTTGAAGTAATTGTTCAACATTTAACAAATTTGTAGCCAAAGTAGCACATAGTACACATCGTAAATGAATTTAGTAGTTCCTTACTTGGTTTACACCAAAATCATACCTTTATCAATAATATCTCTTACTTTGTCATCTCTAAACTTTACACTAAAAGAGAAATTATCATCAATTTTAAAAAATTCTTCTTATTTACGGTCATGTGTTGCTATATCCATTGTTTACATACCAAACATCATTGTGGTCGTTTGGGTTAACATGCAAGAATAAAATACATCATCTCCTTTGCCATCCTTCTCACAATAATAATCTTTCTTCTCGTGTTTCTTACATAGTGGTTATCATCTCTTCTTTTGTACCAATAATCCTAAGGAGCATGTGCATTGTGTGGATATTTCTCACTTCTGTAATAACAATCTTTGGCAGAATGGTTAGTCCTTTTGTAAATATATCATTCTCTTTTCTCATTTTGATATAGACCTCTTCTATTGCCTTCTCCTCTACCATTATCGTAATTTTCTCTTCCCACTTTGTGATTTCCTCCATCATTATAGTTTCCCTTATCAACACCATTTCTTCCACCATGAAATTTGGTTGGGGATTCACCTCTCTCATACTTTTTTTGTATTTCTCATATTCACCTTTAATTGAAAAGTGTATTTTAAAATTGGTGTGGATAATATGCTATTCATCCTTTGTTTATGTAATTCCAAAAAACTCATCAATTCACTAATAAATAATTTCGACAAATTGTTAGACTCTTCAATTACTACAATAACCTGTTCAAATTTAAAAGGCATGTTTCTTGACAATTTTCAACAATGTTTTTATCTAAAATATGATCACCATATTGCCTAAGTTTATTCACAATGATAATAACTCTAGAAGATAAATCTTTCACACTTTCACTTTCCTTCATGCAAATACTATCAAAAAGTCTATAAATTTTATAATTTTGTCAAAATTACCTTCTTGCCTTTTAATTCATTCCTTAAAATCCATCAAAAATCCATGAACTTTGCTGTTCTCATAATCCTGAGAAAAATAAATTAACTTAATCTTCGTTCAATAAGAAATAATGTTTTTACATTCCTTTTATTTGTTCTTCTTGCTTTTTTTACTCCAATTGGCTAAGACTTTACTATGTGATTCTTCATACCCATATTTTACTCTATCCCATAAATTTTTTGACATGAAAAGCGTTTTTATTTATATAGTTCAATAATCATAACTCTCCTAATTTCCACTTAACATTAGAACAAAACCTTTTCGAAGTCCATCAAAAGTCATATTTTTTTTCTCTAGATTTTTTTTTTTAAAAATTTGTTTCGTCAAGGGTGGGGTTTTAATTGAGAGATGATGGGAAAAGAACCAAAGCACTGATACCAAACTTGTTAGGGGAGAAGATAGACAGATAGAGCATGAAATGAAAATAGTTGGTAAAACAGTAACAAAATCTTATTCTAGAGGTGGAAAAAATCCATACGATCAGTTTTAGGAGGGATGACGATGGTTTGAGTGCATAACATGTCTCAAAGTTCATAATAATTGCAATTTATGCCAATCTACTCAAAATTACAAATTACCCTCAGTTCCTAACAGGGTCTTCGTTGGAATTGATTATGAACTTAAGTCCTAGATTGACTTTTCTGTGATGGTTTTTGAAAATATGGAGCAAATTTCTTGAATTTTTAAGGATATGGATTAATGGGTACTTATAGGATTTTGATCATCATCACATATTTAGTAACTTGATTTATAAGCATCATAAGTCTACCGTCCCACTACCGACGACCCCCTCACTAGAACTCATTTCCCAGATTTAACACAATGAATTGTCATTAAAAGCTATATTAGAATACACAATTCCTGATCATGAATAAACAAGGTTTATGGACGCTGGACTAAATAAAGCATCGCCACAATGTTGGATTCTCCGTAAGCACCTCCAGAATTCGGCCTTAATATACATTGGTGCTGACTTAATATACTTGTCCACATGAACAGTTATTTTCTCTAAATTGATAGATTTTTTTATCAAAAGCTTTACCATATTAACCTTGCGGTTGCAGCTCATCCTCAGTGCACACTTACTCAGAATTGCAGGTTTGATGAACCCACGAATTTCTATCTCTTTAAGCTCTACGCAAGCAGGGAAAATTCCCTTAAAATACTTCCACCCTTTTTGCCAAATATCATGCCGTTCATACTCCTGATAAAAAAAAAAAGAAAAATCGTCGTCATATAATTAAGGGATTAATTTTTAATAAATTGCATGAAATAAACTTTGTTATTTGAGTTAATTGTACCTTCAAGATGAATACTAGATGTTGGATTTGAGGAGATACAGCCAAAAGGCCTGCAACCACTTTGAGGTCTTCATATTCATTTAATGAGACCTCTAATATCATGCATGTGCACTCCAAAGTAACTGAAGGATTACGTTCTAGACTAAAAGAACCCTGTGTGCAAAATAAGTAACGTGATTGAAGTATAAGTGACATTAGAATACAGTTAGCATAGAAAAGAAATGTAAGTCCATCATGAGGATTTATCATATAACTATGTTTAGACGCTATGTATCAAGAATTTGGAGCAAAAAAGTAAAATTTTTAAGCACCAGTAATTTACTTTTATTTTGTCTTTTCATACAAAGATTTTTTTTCGTAGAAGGCTACATAATTGTTCATGTTGCATCATGCATATAGATTATTTTTAGAATTAATATATGGGTGAAAAGTATTTTGTATGCAAACATGTCCTAGTAAAGTGCATTTTATTTAGAAAACAAAAGATGAATTTCTAAAAAAGGTTTTCTCATAAAATAATTTCGTTTTCGCTTTTTTTTCTTTGGTTTTGAAAATTAAACAATTATGAATTTCAAAATCCGAGGTGAAGTCCAATTTTTCTATAATGTTATTTCACAGAATTGATACGACCCACAACCAAGTAGGGATAAAGAGAAAATGATCATGACCAAATATGACGAGGATATACAAATGTTCTATTGAATAATTTTTTTACTAATAATGAAAGATAAAAATATAAATTACATACCCGGCCACGAGATGATCTAAAATGTATGGTCTTCACCCTTTTGATGGCAGCCAGCACCGTCCAATGTGTAGTAGAAAAATTCGAGGGTTCATGTAGAATAAAATGACATTTGAGTAGAGGAGAAACATGTTCAATCTCATACTCGTCCTTCCATGTGCATGAATCCCAGTGTTCGATTTCGAGCAACTCCAATGCAGGTGTGTTCAACCTAAATGGGCAATCTAGTTCCAGAATCAGTGACTTTAGATTTTTATGGGTAACAGAAATTGAATTACACGAACAAGGAAGAGATTTAATTGACAATGTTTCAAGTGATGGGCAGTTTGACAGTAAGCCTTCAACTTCTTGTGTAGTAACATGAATTTTCTCCAAAGCAAGGTTCCTTAGCAAGGGAAGGGTCATTGTTGGGGGTAATTGGATATCCCACCCAGCCATCTTCAACTTGACTAGAGATCTAGTTTGGAAGATTTTTCTGGGTAGCAAGACAGTATCGTGTTGGCACGGCAAGGAAATGCATTCCAATACCAAATCGTCTATACTATGATCGAAAGCAAAATTGACACATGAATCAATTGCAGCTTCTGTTATGCTTCTAATTGATGGCAACTTCACGTGGAATTTACTGATGTTTATAGACTGGAAAGAGGAGAGGAGCTTAATAATGTCCGGAGCACAATTTGGGAGCATCTTGATCTCGGCTTCGTCAATTTCAATCCAGCTTTTTCTGATCAACTTTTTGTGTTTGTGGTTTAAATGGTTGAGGTAATGAATGCCCACATAGTATGTGTACTTCCACAAATCTCTCCATCTTCTCGAAAGGAGGCTCGTCTTGACAGCATCTTTTGTGGGCAAGAGAGATAGAACAATGACAAGCACATCGTCGGGTAAATCGTTCAACAAGCAGAAGTGCTTTGTAAGACTGTAATTTGCTGATGATTTGACAGATCCAACATCAGTTTTCTTCCCCATTGCTTCTAAAGATAAAGAGGATAAAAAAAACGTTTTAAAGAAAAATACATCTAGTGCAAGGGTTATATGTAATGGAAACTAACAAGAACTAGAAAGTCTGTATGTCCTTCTTTGGTGCGATGCATGCAAAATCATTGAGCAGTTAACTTTCATATATATGTAGCGTATAAAAAAAGTAGATCACAAAGAGGAACACTCATAGTAATTGACTTGAGACAGATCATGTTTTATAAGCGTAAATTTTAATGAATAAAATAGCATAATTATTTTGTATATAAAAAAGTAAAAAAACAGTAACGTGTAGTTGACCTAATACAACATGGTAATGTAATTTTCGTCTGCTGATTCACAGCCAATGAAATCAAATTAACCAAAAATAGCCCAAAATTACGATGGGCAAAAACTAATCTGCTAATTCACAACTCGATCAAAGAGGAAATAAAAAATATTAAAAAAATATCAAAGATTACATATTTATCTCACAAACCATCAGTAAGTTGATGCCTTGATGGGCATGGATACGTCCTTAATGGAAACAAACAAGAACTAGACTGTACGTACATGCATCAATGCTTTGATTGATGCATTGCATGCAGATCACCATGAAGCAGTAAATGTATTTATTTACATGATAAAACATGAATAATATCTTAAAAAACCAAAAAAAACACAGATTTATTGATCCAATCAAAGCTTTTTTTATCATGTTTGTAACCGATAACACAAAAAAAATATTCATACTTGTTTGCAACGTCGAGATAAGTCATTGATTTACTGGACACATGGGGAACCAATGCAGAAGGGGTTAAGCTTGCCGGGGAAGCTCTCGGTGGAATGCTGGCCTGGACTCGCCGGACGCTCGATGAAGAACTCAGCCAAAATGCGTAAGGGAGACGGAGTTTGGGGAAGGGAAGGGAAGGGTAAGAGAGAGTTGGTGGAGTGGGGATGGGGCCGTCTAATACAGACAGTGGAAGGCGAAGACTATGGTGGAAGGGAGAGACGGAGGCGGTGAAGATGTAGGCGTTAATTTATGAGGGCTTTTTCTGAAGGGAGGCGTTTATTTATGAGGGCTTTTCCTGAAGGGTTATAAGATTACAAATAAATTTTAATTTTATTTATTCCAAAGATTTGTACTAATCCGATCATGAATATAAATTCTAAGATTTTTATTTATAGTCACGTAGATAAGTTCTGAGCATGGAAAAAAAAGCCCAAGCTGTTCTAAACTACAAGAGAGAATTTTGTATCAAAAACCGGCGATTGCACACATGTAATTGTAAACAAAACTTAATAAATAATCGAACCATAAGGGAAAAACAATTTGTAGTTTAAGCTTTTGAAATTGCTACGGTTGTGTCCAAAGTGAAGCCTGTGAAATAATTGTTAGATGTGGGTGGACTCCGGCCGGTGTTCATGGCCGGCAAAAAATCAAAAAGTTGCCCAGAACAAAATGGGGAAAACCGCCACAAAGAGCTGATTTTGTCATTGTTTTCGACCAATGCCAGCCTTTACCATCCTGGTGTCTATAGTGAATCCAGTTAGGTAATTTAGAAATCCAAGTCAAGTCCAGCCGGAATTCGTGGCCGCCGTCGCTAGAAAAAATCAGAAAGTTACCATGGAAGAGGAAGAAAAAAAGGGAAAACTACCATGGAGAACTGATGTCGGGGCTGTTTTCAAACCAACAGACAGCAGCCGTTCCCAACCCACCGTGAAATCCAAACTGAAAGCTCTTAAGTCATTTATAAACACAAGTGTAGTCCCGCCGCAGGAAGCTGCCCACCGGAGAAGGGAGAAAACAGGAGAAAACTGTCACGGAGAGCTGATTTCAGTCATTTTCTTACCAAAGCCGGTCGTTCCCAACCCAGCCATTGTGTCTAAAGTGAATCCAACAAAGCAATATTCAGATCTGGGTTGAGTCCCGGCAGATTTCGTAGCATCTTTCGCCGTAAAAAAATCAAAAAATTATTGATCGGAGCAGGCTCAGTTGCTGTCATTCTCGTGGTGAAGACGCCTCCACTGTTGGTGTAATTCTCGTCTTGAAGCCGCGTCCTCTGTTGCTGACCATTCTCGTCATGAAGCAGCCCCAAGTGAGAGATATTACCATCTACGAACCCATATGCCCGTCAGCCACGACCCTCCAACTAGGGCCCCTTGCCGGAGTTTATGATGCCGAATTCTATTGCTGCCACCTAAAAATGAAGACCACTAAAACAGATCATGGAAGTGGAGAACTTTTGCCCTGCTACGAAGTAGTTGGCCGAGGAGAGGATCCCCGTCCCTCGTTGCTGATTTTCCATTGTTGGACACTTTGCTCGCATTTTGCCTTGCATGCTAGCGGCCATTGCAGATTTTTTGAACCTTGCCAAAGATTGTTATCAAGACACCATGATGAAGGGAGAGATAGGAGTCCTGCCCTTTTGGAGAATTGTTGCTCCGACTTGCTAAGGAGCATAACCAATCTTTGCCAAACCATCACGTAGTCGCTAATATTGCCCAGGAGCCTAGGTACCCGACTGCCCAACGTCATAAGAGCTCAAATTGCCGGAATATCTTGCTGTCCAGGTGAAGCTTTGCTGCGAAATTCAGGAATCCCTTCCCAGCGCCGCTTGGAACCTAGTCTCTGCCACATGGTCAAGGACCAGACACGAAGTTAATCGCCGCCAAGCCAAGGAGTCCGTCGCTGCTCTGTTCAAAGCCCAGAAAACAGGGGATTGACGTTAAGATTTACTGCACGATGCTGCCTTGCCAACCTGTTTCTCTATCCTCGGTGCCCTTTCAGAACACCGCCGGAGTTGGAATTGTTGCTGTAAAGGAGTGCTGCTGAAACTCTGTGTAGTGCCACCCATCATCGCCGAAGGGAGACGGGGTTTACCTGGCTGCTCTGTTTAGCTATTGCGAATTTTTGTGGCTGATTGTCAAAGGTTCGCCGCTGTCTATGTAGGGGAGACCCATCACCACCGGCTTCTCCATGCTGCCTTTTCCCATCATCGCTGGAAGATGAGACTTGCACGCCCTCGATTCCCAGAAAGCAGAGAGAAAGGAAAAAATCGGAAGAGGTAGTAGGCATGATAGACATAATAACGGGCTGTCCACTGACTTGACCGTTACGGATGTCCGCTTTGATATTGATTACCGGCCAACTTTTTGCACTTGACTACGTCCGCCAGTATAGTGTTCTCCGAGAGTGTTGTTCAGTCAAAGCGCTTGTAGACCAAACCCGGTTCAATTTGAATCAACCTTTTTAAAGTTATTTCCTTACTTCTCCCAGAGTGTTCTATTTCATCAATCTAAGTAAAGAAATTAATTAGTTAGTGGAAGAGTTGAACTCCCATTCACCTTCTTCATCAAATATCACATCTCGGCAGATCACAATCCTCTTATTATTTAGATTGTATAGTTTTTACCCTTTTGAATAGGTAGAATAGCCGATGAAGATATATTTTTCACTTTTGTCATCAAGCTTCGTTCTTCTTTCATCTGGTACATGAACATGGGCTACACTTCCAAATACTCTAAGAAGAGAAGTTCCGGGCTTCCATCCACTCCATGCTTCTTGCGGTGTCTTTTCCTAAACACTTCTTGTTAGAGATCGGTTGGACAGGTAAACTGCTGTATCTACTGCTTCAGCCCAAAATTCTTTCGGCAAATATTTGCTTTTGAGCATGCTTCGTGTCATATCAAGGATGATTCTATTTTTTCTTTCTACAACACCATTGGAACAGTGAGAAAACGCCGAATTCCACTTGTTGCACAAAACTCTTGGAATTCCTTTAAAGTGAATTCTCCTTCATGATCTGATCTCAATGCATTAATCTTCCAACCACTTTCATTCTCCACAGTGGCTTTGAATGTCTTGAATGCTTCAAAGACTTCCGATTTTTGCTTCAAGAAGCATACCCAAGTTTTTCTTGAAAAATCATCAATAAAAAGAAGGAAGTAGTTATTTTTACCGAGAGAGCTTGAAGTAATTGGCCCACACACATCAGTATAAATAAGCTCTAATGGCTTCTTGGTTGTTGATTCTAATTCCTAGCGAAAACTGTTTCTGAACTACTTTTCAAGTAAACACTCTTCACAAAACTGATCTGGATGTTTGATGCAAGGTAGTCCTCTTACCATTCTCTTCTTCGATAATAGTTCTAAGCTTTCATAGTTGAGGTGCCCAAATCGAAGATGCCATAACTAAGATGCATCTTTGTAACAAGCTTTCAAACACTTTGTAACATCATTTTGAATATTCAAAGTAAACAATCTATTCTTTGACATTTTTGTTTTGGCAATTAAATCTCCTTTGCCATTTTTTATAAAAAAACAAAAATCTTTCGAGAAAAACTCATAACCTTTTCCTAAGAGTTGACCACACTCAAAATGTTGCATGTCATATCAGGCACATGATAGACATTAGAAATTAATTGATGACTACTATCTTTAGCACGAATAAGGATGTTACCTTTTCTTGCTACTGATACTTCTGAATCATCCCCAAAGGAAACATTGTTAACCACTGATTCGTTAAAGTCCACGAACATACTTCTTTTTTCGCACAGATGGTTGCTTGCACCAGTATCAAGTTACCAAGTACTTCCTTGATTTTCAACATTGGTTCTGCAGGATAGTAGGACTATCTCCTCTTCGATCTTTGCTTCTACATAATTGGTCTTTTCTTCAACCTTACTGCTAGAGGCTCTACAATCTGATGCATAATGTCCATATTTTGAACAATTATAACATTGAACTCTTGTAGAACTTTCACCTTTCTCATAGTTGTTGAAGTTGCTATTATAAGAACTCCAACCTCGTCCACGACTACGGCTTCCACCTCGTCCACGACTACGGCTTCCACCTTGTCCATGACTTCTGTCTCTGCCTCTGCCACGTTGATTTCTTTCATTGCCTTGGCTTCCATGCATATCCTTGATCTGTAGTTTAAGAAGTTGCTCAGTGATTCCATGCTACTTCTTATGCTTCTCTTCATAGGCTTGTAATGAACCTAGAAG
>JAVDBV010058546.1:0-10528 GCA_032619315.1 Piper longum
GCCACGCAAATATATATATATATATATATATATATATTTGCGTGGCCCATTTGTCATTACTTCATTCATAATTCACTAGCCCTAACGAAGACTAATAGTGTCTTCAAACCTTGAACTTTACATTTGAGCTCAAATATGACCAGATTAAAGTTTGCATTCTGTCTCCATCCATCTTCTGAGTAGCATATATAATACACCTTGTTCACAACTATTCAAAAGGCCACAAAGCACAACAGTAAAGCTTGCCTCATCTCTCTACATGACCAGCTCATTGAACTATTGTGGATCAAACTAAGTCCCATCATCAGGTCAATGATTCCATCCATTCTCTTCCCAATTGTTTGAGTAATGGGTAATGAGAAAAACCCAACATTATTACTGTATTTTAATTAGTATATATCATGATTAACCTCGTGAGACAACTTCCTTTAGTTTTTTAATTTCCAGACCTGAGACAAGCCTAGCCTATTTGAAGGGCAGATTTATGGTCACAATCGCATCGGTGTTGACCACAGCCTTTCGCATGAAATCAAAATGATTAAGAAAAAAAAAAGAGAAAAAGCTCAAACTTCTGGTCCACACCAAACAAGTTTGGGTGGTGATGTACACATTCACAAAATCAAGAAGCCAAGGAGAGTTGCCAGCTTGAAGTGGACCCAAGATACAATGATCTGACTGTAGATTCCTGATGAACATGTAGTACTTCACTTCTAAAGTGGGGCCAATTTATCAATGGATCCCAGCTGTCTCACAACAACCAGTGAAAAAGAACACAAGCAGCAAAAAAAATGGATAAGGGAAGAAAAGTAATAGAATCAAGTCAGAGACTGGAGGACTCAGTCTTGATGTTTGTTTTTAAATCTGTCACTTGATCTATATGAGCTTCCCTCCATGCATGTAGCAATACAAAGGTCAGGATACCATTTGGAATAAAGGGTATGTAAAGACGAAGTTGTTGTATGAGCTGGAATTAGGGAAATCTATTTATCGAGTATATGTAAGTATGACTAATCCTCAAACTTCAGGTGACCAATCATCTTTTGAACTCCAACCTGGAGGAAAAAGGCTCGTTATTATAAGGGACTAAAAGGGACCTTATAAGTAAAGGTTTTAAAAAAAATAGTGAATAAAATTTGGTACCAAGTAATTATCATGTAAAGTAGAAGAACAGATCTTAATATTCTGCATGATAGGCTTCTTGAGTCCTTGACTCTTGAGGTTGAGGACAAGTAGATCAAGAATGAGGAACACATTAGTATGGCTCCAATACATCTTGTAAACTTTTTCATAAGCGCATGATTTGCCCAAAAATTTTCCACTTCAGCGGCTCAAAAAAATCCTTTATAAAGTATGAGATATAAAGAAATTTAAGGCAGCAAATTGAATGAAGAATTAATTTACGATGCAATCAAAAAAAGGAAATAAATCAATATCTAATTCTATATATGTTTTTTTTATAATATATATATATATATATATATGTATACATGTATGTATAGCCTCGATATTACTACTTAGCGTAGACAAATAAACTAACCAATAAAAAAAATCTACAGTATGGAAAAAAGGCATATAAAAACATTTAATTTTTTTTTTTAAGAAAAAATTTCCACTTTTCTTCCCCCTATCTCCTTTTTCCTAGTCCATGATTTTTTGGTCCCTCACTTCCCGTTGTCGTGAAGTGAGTGGAGCCCCTGCCCCCTGAGTCCTGACCATCTGCTTGGCTGGCATTGACCTCTCCGTGCTCGCTGCTCTGCTCTGCCCTCTTCACTTCTTCCATGGCTGGTCCTCACCACCTCCCATACCCCTACCCCTCTCTCTCTACCTACCTATGACACTGGCCAGCTCTTTTCACATATGGGTTTTCTCCCCTATATAGTAATAACTCCATCTTCCAAGTAATCCTGCTTTGGAGGTGTTGGGAAAAAGAAGGACAAAAAACTTGAGTGCCCATCAGATCTGATGCCTCCCTCCTTGCTGATTGTGTTGGAAAGGTGAGATCTTTGCGCTGGGTGGGTGGGATGATGATGGTTTTTCCTTGCTTTTGGGTTTTTTTCATGTATGTTTGTGCTTATTGGTGATGAATGTAATTTTTGTGTCTCACTTTGTTGTGTGAGTTGCTTGCTGGATAGTTGGATGCTTCTTATTGGTCGATCCTGGTTGTTCGTGATTGTAATTTTCCTTATTTGTTGACGAGGCTACTGGTGTTCAATTTTGTTTAGTGGGAGTGTTTTCTTAGTTCTCATGTGAAAGGTGTGATTGAGCTTGTCATGTTTCATTGGTTTTGTTGTTGTCATGGTTACGTTTCATGTGTTACTTAGTGAGTGTGTATATAATTGCATGATAATGTTAGTCATGTGATTGGTCACATTAATGTTTCAATATTTCATCGTTGGTAGATGATTTTGTTCTTTAGCTAGTCCTGCATCAGGACGTGATTACCTTGGATGCAAGTGTAGTACCTAACTGAAATTTTTTTTCCTGCTTAGATTGAGCTGAGGGGAAGAAAAGAAAAAGCCTTGCTTGCTTTTTCTAGTTCGTAATTGTGCTTCAGTTATCGGCTCTTATTTTGCATTTAGTTATTCGAACATCGGGCAGAAATAGCTCTCTTTGACTTATACGGATAATGTGGAATGAATGGTGGCTTGCTTTGCTGAAATGAGGGATGTTAGCGGCGTTGATGAACTTTCTGAGGGCCTGTTGGCGTCCATCATCAGATCGGTATTCTCATACGGGTTCCGATGTAGGCAGGCAAGATGGCCTCCTTTGGTACAAGGACTCTGGGCAGCACTTGAATGGAGACTTCTCGATGGCAGTTGTACAGGCGAATAGTCTGCTTGAAGATCAAAGCCAAATTGAATCAGGGCCATTAAGCTTCGTGGATGGTGGTCCTTGTGGTACATTTGTTGGAGTCTACGATGGGCATGGTGGGCCTGAGACTTCGCAGTACATCAACCAACATTTATTCCACCATCTTAAGAGTAAGATTTTTCAATCTCAAACCTGAAGCATTTTGGATGACAACCTTTTTCTTGAACTTAAGTGTTTCATAAATTAGGCGCTATATTTTTCAAACTTCTCTTTTCTCTACTTTGTTACTGGTTTTTACATTTTGATGACTGGTGTATGTGTTATTCTACCAAAATTCTTTTTTAGTTACTCTTAGCCTGACTATGACACGTAGGATGGGAGCTTTAGAAGGAAAACTGCCTCTACCTAGTTGTTGAATCGGAGCCCTAAGGAATGCATTGATTGAAAATGAAAATTCTGTAGAGGTGGCAAATAGTTCCTTCTTGTGCCCTTGATACTCTTTTTAAATGGTTTAAAAGCTACTTCTACCTCGCTTCAAGGGTCACTTCAAAGCTGCTGTAACTTTTAAGTGAGTTTAGAAAGCTCGTTAGGTTTAGGAGTTGTTAGGTGTGAGATATTTAATTGTTGTAAACAGGCTTTGAGTTGGTTAATGTCTTCAAGTCATTAGTATTGTTATATTTTTTCACTTCCTCTTGTTTTTCTCAGTTTCCATCTTAGTTTTTTTCACCTTTCGTTAAATTGTTCTCTATTGATTATTCTTGTTTCTCAAAGTTAATAATTCATCATCAAGAATTGCCGATCAGTTTCAGTGATTTGTATATATGTAATGTGGTATGCTTCATGAATAATAGGTCACAAAACCTACTTTATAGACAGGTTTGTGATACATAGTAGATGGTGTGATTTATCTGAAAGAGATACTTACAATGTGGTCGTTTACATTACAGGATTTACGTCAGAACAGCAGAGTTTGTCGGCAGATGTGATAAGAAAAGCGTTTCAAGCGACCGAAGACGGTTTTTTATCTCTTGTCAACAAACAATGGCCTACAAAGCCCCAGATTGCAGCTGTGGGATCATGTTGTTTGGTTGGTGTAGTATGTGGTGGTACATTGTATGTTGCTAATGCGGGTGACTCACGTGCCGTATTAGGGAGGTTGGTAAAGGCTACAGGGGAAGTTCTTGCTCTACAGTTATCAGCAGAACATAATGCCGGGATTGAGTCTGTGAGGCAGGAATTGCGTTCTTTGCACCCTGATGACTCTCAGATAGTGGTTTTGAAACATAACGTCTGGCGTGTAAAGGGGCTGATACAGGTACTAATTATAATTATGCTACTCTTCTGTTAAAAAAACGTTAATGAATTTTGCACAATTTCTAACCTGCTTGAATTACATATCATTTGTCAAAGCTATTTCGGTTGATCATTTTTTAGCTGATAATTGGTAATTTTTTAGTTAATATTTGGTTGAGTATCCTGCTTGTTATGAAATTTATTGATGCCAAGTATATCAATCACCTCAGAATTAAGCTATGTGCCATTTTATGTTTAGGAGTGGAAGAATATGTTGCAGTTTATATGATGTTTTCACTTAATTTAGAATAAAATCTTGTTATTTTTTTGCCACAGAATGTTTAGTATATTGGAGTTCTGTTTTGCTTTTTGAATCTTGATCCACATTCATTGATTGAATTTTTTGATTTATTAAGTTAAAATTAACAATAAACAAAATGGCCATGTTGTTGATTGTTGTTCTATCAAATCATCTTAAATTCCAGGGCCCTTAAACTTGTAGGGGAAATGGTAAAAATTGACATGCACTGACCATGGAGAAATGGTTACATAAACTGTAATGATTATATTTGCTATTTTCACTTAAAGTGTGTTATGTAGAGTGTGCTTAGTAGTGTTTGCACTTGCAAAATGAGTCATTTTTTTTACTTTTTTCACAATACGGTATCGGCTTTTGAAAGATTTGGGTGTTGGTTTGAACTTTCTCTACAGCATGATCTGCCTTCAAAGGTCGAGAATTAATATTAATAATTCATGAATGCTTGCTCCAACAAGTTGAAAGATTTGCTTTCATAGCATATAAGAAGTGAAATCCGTGCATACGATCATACCTCCCTGCAAGATTTTGGATGTTATTGTGTACTGCAATTATGTTCGCATTAGGTCAATGATCCTTTTGATGCAGTTCGAGTTTTTGTCCCATTTAACTTCTACTGAATCCTTTCAAATAACTGTTTCTTGTGTATTTTCAGGTATCAAGATCCATTGGCGATGTATACTTGAAGAAACCTGAGTTTAATCGTGAACCATTGTATGCTAAATTTCGTCTCCGTGAACCTTTCCGTAGGCCATTACTCAGTGCTGAACCAGCAATCACAGTGCAACCAATTGAGCCTCACGACCAGTTTCTTATTTTTGCATCTGACGGGCTCTGGGAACATCTTAGCAATCAGGAAGCTGTTGACATTGTTCAGAGTCATCCTCACAGTGTAAGTTTCTTGCTAACATTTTTAGTGGTATATTCAACAAAGTAAATTATTCCATTAGTAAATTTTGAACTCTGTATACCTTATTTGAAGTCCACAGAGCTCCATTACTAAAAGAAAAGAAAGTATACTAGGAAGATTTACCAAAGAACACTTATTAAGTGCGTTAACTAATTTGAGTATTGACTAATTAAAACTGTTCCCCTTGAAGATATTTAGAACCATTTACTTCATATGGAAGAGTGAAACTATGTGCATTCGGACAACCATTAATGCAGGGAAGTGCTCGTAGACTTGTGAAAGCTGCATTGCAGGAAGCCGCGAAGAAAAGAGAGATGAGGTATTCCGACTTGAAAAAGATCGATCGCGGGGTTCGACGCCATTTTCATGATGACATTACAGTTATTGTTGTTTTCCTAGATTCCAATCTTGTGAGTAGGGCTACCTCAACAAAAGGGCCGATCTTATCCCTCAAAGGGGGTGGAGTTAACCTACCTGCAAACTTCCTTGCCCCCTGTGCTACGCCTACGAATTTACATGCTTCATGATTGTGGACGACGAAGGTGATTTTTATTTTGTGAATCAACTTGAGTTCAAGCGATGCAAGATCAACTTGAAGCCTCGGTGTTCTTTGGTATACACGGTTATATGGTCTCAACAGGATTTCGCTTTGTGGTTAACTGGAGATGGGCACCTCAAGTGTTAGTTATCGGAGCACCATTAGGTTAAAAAGGCAGTCATTAGTTTCTTAGGTCATCTGTGTTTGGTCATCACTTTAGTTCATTCTATTCTGGTGAAAGCTTGTTTTCATTTTGCCTCTGTACATTGATTGGAGTTTTTCTTGCTGTTGTTCACTTGATCTATTTCTTCATTTTTCCTTTCCATTGCCGTCAGCTTGTAGTAAGATAAAAATGTTTTAGAAAAATATGATCACTGGATTGAAGCAAAATTCTTCACCAATTCATAATTACTCTATTCATACTCCAATCATTTTGCATGAAGCATTTAGACGAAGAACCATTAGTAAAATATTTTGAACAATAATTACTGCAAATGGTATATCCATAATTTATTTCGATCCTACCTTAAACAGCGAGATACAAAGGGTTGGTAGAAGAGAACATATTCGCTTAACTATAACTGCAGGTAATAAGTGTAGACCAAGAAAGGTGACAATATCAAGCTCTGCATGTTATAAGCAGCCTTCCCCTGGGAAGAGCAAAATCGTCACAGTACTCCAAGGTGACCAGATTATCAGATTATCAGCATAATAAAATGGAAAGAAGGACCAACTTCAGCATATAATCACAAAATGAAATAAGACCAAAGTATAACAATGGAAGTGTTTTTTTTACATGAACATTTATATCATGTTAATTACAACTCTAAACCTTCTAGAGCCAATCATTCACAAGATAAAACAATCCTTCTGCTTCAAAGAACAAGTAATCCACCTCCCATCATTCTCTTCAAAAGTTTCCCCACATCCATCTCCTTGAAGAATTGAGCCATCACTCTCTCAAGAACTCTATGACCTTAATCTCAAAGAGAGCAACTTTTCCCAGGGAATTTACAGTGCAATGAATATAAACAGCCAACTCTAGCAAAAGTCTACTGCACTCTAACGGATTCCAATCAAATTCCTCACATTTCCAATTGAGAACCCAGAAATCAGTTTTACTTTGAACCAACAAAATCAATGCAGATAACCACTTTTTATGCTAAAAATGGTATAACAAATACCACAAAAAAAAAGCCAATACTAACATTCAATTCTCATTCACCCATAAACGTGTCAACAAAACTTCTCCCACTCCCACTCAATAAACTTCAATTCCAATCAAATTGATTGCATTTCTTTTTAAAAATCTAAAAAATAAATTTCAATTGCAACAAAAATAAAAAAACAAAAACCTGCTCACCAAAACATTTAGCAGTAAACTTGATAACAACTAATAATAAGTCAAAAAAATCATCATTGCAGTTCCCCATTCTTTTATTAATTTTGCATAATACAATGCCCCATTCTTTTATAAATTAGAATTAGATGTTGAATTCTAAAGTATCATCATCAATTGTCGCTGATTTAAAATAAATCATCTTCTTTTATGTTTTATTAAAACATAAAATTGGGATGCAATTAAATTAGGATTCAATTATTAACTTTATTAATATTATTATATTATAATTTTTTAAGGAAATGATATATATTTCAATAAAATGAAAGTTAGTATATTCTAGTCAAATATAATCCTAATCAAGTTACAAGACATTGGCTTTTTTTGGAATTTTTTATTAATTAAATTAATTACAAATTCAATAATGATAATAAAATAATAGCTCATAAATATAATTATTTTTTTATTATTTGATTTTTTACTTAATGAAACTACTAACCCGATAAGGATGAGAAAATGTGTATTTATTTTTTAATTGATCAAATTAAAAATATAATAAATTTATTTTAATGAGATATTAGAAAATAGCTTATTATGATTAGTTACTTCATTTTTTTTATCAGATTTATAATTTAATTAATTAAAATTTTCAAAAGTAATAAAAATACGTACGTTTATCAACTTCTATTTTCCGATTTATTTTTTATTTTTTATTGTATTAATATTAAATTATTTTAAAAATTCAGAAAATAAAAAATATATACTCCTCCAATTAATGCTTAAAAATATAGAAAATTTTAAATATTTTAAAAATATTTAATCTTAAAAGGCTTTATACTATAGAGATTTTAAAATATTTTAAATTTTGTTTTATTATTATCACAATAAATTATAATAAGCTATTTATGTATAAGTTAAGGACACTTGTCATAATTTGTACCTTATTATATATGGAATCATAACAATAAATTATAACAAGCAATTTAATAATACCTCATTATAAGTTAAGGGCATTTGTCAAAATTCGTTCGAATGTAGAAAAAAATATAGAATATAGAATATGAAATATGGAATATAGATAGAGATAGATAGATGGCTTATACTAATACAATGTATATCATTCACATTTTTTTTTCTTGACTATATATACATTTATTTTTTAGGCTTTTTGAATGGAAATTAATGATTATTATTAATATTATGACATATTGTGATGTGATTAATGGCAAAACTAAGAGACCAATTATGAACTACTTGCCAACGACAAAGACCAGCATGGTGTGTGGAATACATTTAATATGTGTTAATATAATATGCATCAAGAAAATAAAAATAATTTCAAAAAAATATTATTATATTATTTTTAAATAAAAATAATGAATATTTATTTAATTTAGTATGAAATATGGTTGCATACAAATAGTAAAAATGATTTTAATAAGTAAAAGATATAATTATACTCTAGGCTATTTATTAATAATAAATACAATATATAATTAAATAAATAAAAAAATAAATAAAATTGGTAAAAAAGCTAAATTAAGTGTGTATATTAAATAACAATTTTAATGCCAGTAGTTTGATTATAAATATATTAAATTTACCAATATTTTTAAAATTGCTAATTTAAGTAGAAAGAATCATGTTCACCAACACTTTCCTAATACATAATAATTATTATTATATTAAATAACAAATTTAATTTGAATAGTATAATTTTAAATGTATTAAGATTTATTAAATTTTTAAAAATTTCTAATTTGAGTAGAATTATACTCCAGACATTTTTTAATAATAAATAACAATAAAAATAATTTTAAATTAAACAAACATTAATGAGCCCATTATGTTGTTAGAATTAACCACAAAGCAAAAAAGGTTAACACCCAATAAGAACCAAAAAAAAGGGTTTAATGAATGAGTTTAATAACAACTATCTCCATAAATACTCCACAATTACCAAAGATCACATGTGATCAGCTTATTGATCCAATGCTTATAGCACATGGAGCATGCCTTTAATCAAACTTCGAAAGTTTTATAGCATAAAAAAACATAAATACATGTTTGAAGGTGAAATGGTGCCGACCATACGATTCAAGTGCATGGTCAACATACATGTGATTGGGCATTTTTGCATGTGTTTGGATCCCTACGTGATAGAACAGTGCACCAATCTCCATTAGAAGATTATTTACAGAATATCAACTACGACAAGCATTAAATGGTATTTGACACCAAAAGTCCGTGCATTTGTACGATTTGTACCCGAGTCAAAACTCAAATGGGTACAAGCTTGCTCTTGTATGAAATGGTTATTATCAGTAACCACTAGCAGTGGCTGTGTTTACAAGGGATCAAATAAGTTTTTAATGTGCTTCCTTGTAATTAATTTGATCACTTAGATTAACGAGAGGACTTTTACTAATACAATCAATCATAACCCTCCGAACCCCTACAAATTGTTGTGATATTTAAAAAACATATGTTGTACCGTCTTCTTTTTCCAGACGTTCTTCAGCTACGTTTCTATATACTTGTCCAAGTTAAATTTTGTAAATCATAACTAATTCTTGCACGTATTTTGTAACTGTAGTTTGAAAACGTGGGTGGAAAACCTATGTATAGTATGATTCTCTCCGAAAATGTTTAAAACAAAATTTAATTTGTGTGGGTATAAGTTAAACCGAGTTTATTTGAGTTTTTGAGCCGGTATCATAAACCCTAATACAAATTGGAAATATAAACATGATATTCGAACTTTTAGTGCCACTTTCTTATTTTTATTTAATTTTATGAATAAAAACAATATTGTATTATTAATTTTGCTCAGTGAACCGATCCGAAGGTTAGATCAACCATGGCCAAAAAGCACTTTTGCACATATTATGCATTTTGACATGCTTTGACATCTAGTTTTTTCTCTTCTCAATTAAACAAGCTCTAATCCATTAGTCTTGTAACGTTTTGTGTTGACTAGAGACATACCTTTCACAATGCAAGATAGCCTTACTAATTATCATGGTTGCATGAATCGGAATCGGAATCGGAATCGGTTTTCCAATGAATCGGAATCGGTCTGAATCGGCCAAAAATCGGTTTTTTTGAATCGGTCATGAATCGGTCTGAATTGGAATCGGAATCGGAATCTGAATCGGAATCGGTCCGAATCGGTTTTATAAAAATATATATTGACAATTTATAATATAAATATATAAAAATCATATATTGATGTTATTTTGATATTATTATTTGTATTATAGTTTATTATATTTTTAATTTTTTTGGATTTTTTTAATTATTTTGAATTAATTATTATTT
>JAVDBV010058562.1:0-13664 GCA_032619315.1 Piper longum
GAAAAGCATGATAATATGATTGAGTGTTAAGATATAATACCATGATGTGAATAATGAATAGAGGGCATAGGTGGTTTTCATCTTAAGACGCCGAGAGTAGATCCGGGTCGGCTTAACCGAATCTAGTAGATTATCGAACGGTTCGGTCGCCGGTAGCATTTCCGGGTCGGTTCAAGGGTGAACCGAGTCGGGGTGTTACAAAATGGCTTACATGGAGTGGGATATAACAAATCTACCACTCAACACGTCCTCTTACCTATTAAAATAAAATACGATAGAGTGTAAAAGTCAAACCATAAGTGAGTCCTAAACGGACCTAATAGAAGTTTTAATTATATCTACAAACCTAGTCGGTGAACTCCTACTCCGTACCTAAACCTTAAAACTAAAAACTAACACTCTCTATGATGCATTCATAAGTCTTATTGCACACACACATCAAGGCACATCCCATATCAAATCATACATCAATTCATATCAGATGTGCTAGGCTATGTTGCATATAATTAACAATACTTGCTTAATTTATTTAATTAGTTCTTTAACATTCATTTTAATACAATTCAATCACACAATTCATTTTTATTAACAATAAAAATATTTAACATATCAATCAATCAATCTTAGCATGTTATACAATAATTATCACTTTTAAGTACTTAATTCAAAGTTAATTATACCTCTCGTTGTCGACAATCAACAATGGCTAGGGTTTGTGGCCCAGTTAGAGACTTGAATTCGGCATCTGGCAATGTTCAAAGTTTGATCTAATTCGACTGGATGAATTTGGCGAAAGATTCAGTGAATTTCAGCGAATCCGATTTTTTAACGGTTTTTAGTGATTTTTTTACATTTTTCGGGATTTTTTGGCAACTTATCCGGCTAGGCAATCATGGTTATAGGCTAACACCGACTCGATGAGCTCAACCCAATGGTAGTAGTGGTGATTGCAACAACAGCAACGATGATCACCGGCAGCGACATCGAGTTGGTCAGGTGTCGGTTAGCCATCCGATTGGCCCTTGGCCAGCCTCGACAGTAGCCCTCAGTATAGGAGAATGGTCAGAAGGTCGAAGGGGGAGGGTGTCAAAGGCACGGTGGTGATAGAGTGGTGTGGATTGTGCCGAATTGACATCGAGAAGTGTGGCACTAGGGCGTGGTTCTCGTGCGTCGTGGAGGCCAAGTGGCGACCAGGAAGGCGAGTTGGACTGATCGGTGATGCTCTGGCAGAGGTGGTGGCGTTGATCGGCTATGATGAGATGGCCGGAGGTGGCGTTAGCAGTGAGGAGAGGGTGGCGACGGGGTTAGCGAAGAGAGTGTCAGGGTGAGGGGTTCGGTGGTATTTTCGTGATTAAAAGTTGACTCGACTCCGACTCGAATAAAAAATAATACTAACTAGTAATAAATTCTTAAAATCCAAAAAATAGTAGAAATTTTCATAAAATATAATATACATCATAACACCACAATAACATGTTCTATAACTATTAACCCACCCAATTGCTCTATAAGGTGTTTTAATATGTTATTCGGTATAAAAATAATTTTAAGACCAAATATATATAAAAAATAATTACATACTATTATATACTTTGATAACTCATTTTTCATAATCTTTCAAATATTATTATCATATATTTTGATGCACTTGACCATCATCGCTCCCAATACACAATTAGCCTCGACTCAGCATGCGAGTCATGAAACTAACTCTACTCGAACTGATTGAGCCAACTAGTTCGCTAATATAAAACTCTAACTCGAATTATGGGTTTTACACATGGAGTTTGACTCGATAAGCAATAAAGTCAAGTTGACTTAGATATTTTTTAGAGTCAAAAAAGTGTTTTAAAACTATGATCACAACTTCATAAAATGACACACATTTAATATTGTTATAAATAAAATAATTTTAATAAAGATAAGATTAATTCGTCATCACAAAATACTATCTAATTAATACAATATATATAGTCTAATCAACATCTAATTCAAAAATAATGATAACAAAATATAAATTATAAAGTTAATTTAAAGACCAAATTAAATTAGAAAATAATAAAAAATAAAAATTTACGAATAATAGGTAAAATGTAATGATAGTGGGATTCCCATGATAAGTACAAAGCTTCAAATAAGAAACATTAAAGATTAATCTAAATGGACAAAGAAACATTACGGGACCGGAGAAAAGTAACTAACAAAAATTAATTAGGAGAAATATTATTTAAAAATTATATATTTATATGAATGAAAAATTAATCTTACACATAAATATTAATTTTAGTGAACTAAGATAATATAACAATGATTAATTTTTTCTTTATGATAATGTAAAGTTATTTATAAAATAAATATATTTATAACAATATTAATTATACCGACATCATTAAATATATTAGTTATAAAAGCAATTTATTTAATTTTTTTAATAAGTATTAAAAACTTGGAGGTGTATTCCTATTCTTTTATTATAAAAATAATTAAATCATCGATTTTATTTTTGTATGTTGGAATAAAAACATATTCGACGACTCACGTTTTTTCTGTTTACACATTTAGTTAGATGTAAGTAATAAATTTATCATCTATTTAATTATATTTGCGTTAAATATTAATTAATAAACTTACATTAGTCAAGTTTTAAATTTTCATGTATTCTTATTTTATACTTTATTTATTTTATGATTTGTATTTTCTAGAGTTTGCTATATGTGGTTGGAATGTAGTGTTTAACGGTGTAGAGTCTTCAATGAGCCCAGAATTCCTACTCCCACTGGAGGGGAAGTATTAGCAGAGTCCGGGAAGGAAATGTATCATTTTGTGGCAAGTTTACGAAATAGGAAAGAAATTTTACTTTGTTTTGCACAGGTGATGAAGGTGAATGTGAAATATATGGTATTTTTGGTAGTGGTTAGTGGAAGATTAGTAGGGGTTTAGTAAGTGTTGTTGCTGGGTAGAAAAGCTATAAATAAGGTGTTTACCAAAGAATGCTGATGTTGTAATGTTTGTGCAAGGGTTGGAAAAAAGTGGGAGGGAGAAAGTGTGGGGTGATCATAATTAGGATAACAATAAAGTGCTCTGTATGTATCATGCGGGAAAACACTGCTCTCTCGCTGCTCTTTTTCTTCGTTGCTTCTTTCAATTGATTGGATTGTTTGCTTGCTTCGGCGTGAAGCGTCTGTGTGTAGATGAACATCATTTTCCCCGCAAGTTTTGTGGTGGCGGGGGTAAAAAATATTTCTGTCTGTTTGTCAGTAAGTCAGTGCTCTGTATGTACCACGTGGTAGACCAATGCTTCTTCTAAAGGTGGCATCACACCTCTAACTATTTACTCTAATTTGTTGAGCATGTTCTTGCATATTGGGCTGCCTCTCGATGGTTAGGACCAATATGTGCTCTCTAATTATTGGGTGACTATTGGGAAATCAATTTGTTGGGTGTAATAAATGAACATGGAACACATGACTTTAGTACGACCTTGGTTAACCGATCGGAGATTGAAGAATGTAAGTAGTAATTAGTAGGTGTATGAATTAAGAAAAAAACGAAGACTAGTGATTTGCATGTTAATGATATAGTGAACGACTATGATTAAGTTCAGAGGAACAATGGTTATAACGTCATGAGGCCCATATCTCATGTCTCCATTCTTTGAGAGTATATGAATAATCTCCATGCTCAGTTTTTTCAACCTAACTAAACTTCATTGGATTCTTTGTTGAAACTTTATAAAAAGCTGAATTCGGTAGCTGATTGCATACTACAATGGATTATGGAAGAAGACCATTTCGCCGTGACAGTGAATGAGCTAAAAAATTGTAGGAGAATATTCGCACAAGACCATGTAGTCTTAACAGCCAATGTAACCTGTAAGAACTAATAAGTGAAAGCTAAAACATAAATCGGGCCCCCACGAGGAAATCGTAGATGACAGGGGATGAAAGAAAACGTAGAGATTGAGCAGAATGTTTCATAGAACTTATTTATCCCAAGGTCCCACTTGGTCGCAAATATTTTATGTTCGGTTTAATTCGATTTGAACTCGTACTTACTAATTTTGTATTTAAAAAAATAACCAACTCGAAATAAATAGTTCGTTGAACAATAAAGAGAGTTTGAGCTAAGAAATATTTTGCTTAATTTGACTTAAAACTTAAGTTTAATGTGTTTAAACTCGAAAAAATATTTGGCTTAACTTGGTTCGTCAATACTATTGAGATCATATTGAATTTATATAGTGTTGGAAAGAATTTTTTGATCAAATATAAGTCTAATACGAGTAAAGTACAAGCATTCATCCAGCTCGACTTTAGCTCAAAAATATAGCAAGTCATATATGAGCGAAACCTAAATACCATAAATTTTGGATAAACTCAACTCAATTCATTATAAATCAAAATCCATCTAAGTACTCAAATATACTTGTCAAAAATTACGTTAAATTCAAAAACATCTCTATTCTTCTTGATTCAATTTATTTACACCCCTAGTCCAAACGTGCACATTAAGGATTCTAAAAGCCCTTTTTATGTTTCAAAAAAAAAACAGCCATTTTCATCATAAAAACCGTACCAAATAATTCAATAAAAAAATGCTGATGAACTATATTATTAATAATAATACAACCTTGATAACAATTGCAAGGTAGTGATTGTCACTCGATAGGTGATCTTCTTGTGCTGGTTGAGCTTGAAGCTTAATATATGCCATTATTTTATTGCCACAGAAGGTAGTAGAAGTCGGAAGAATTTTCCCCAAAGTTCCTCATTACTCTTTGCCGGACATTCTAATCAAAATTGTACAAATAATTGTAAATAAAGAAGTGATCTCCAAGAAGTTATTCTACTTGCTCCAAAGAAACATCAAGAACAATCCATCCTCATTCTTTCTCCACCATAAGTACTTATGGCATTGCCAAACTGGCCAACCGTAAAGCAACTAATTCCAGTCCTTTTTCTTTAGCGAGAATTGCTTAATTCATCAGCAAATTATGTTGGTAGGGAGAAAAAACGTGCACCTCATCGACCCATATGCCATGGAGTCATTGGACCCGCTCCTAAGCCTCCCATTTGCATCACCACCCATGAACGTCGAGCCGACACTCTCCGAGTTTGCAACCGCAAGAACGGATTGGAGGGAGACGCCGTACGCTTATGTATTGAAGGTCGACCTTCCTAGGCTTGGAAAGGAGGGACGTCAAGATAGAGGTTGGAGAAGGCATAGTTCTTCAAGTGAACGGGGAGAGGGAAGAGGAGGAAGAAGGGAAAGAGGTGAAGTGGCATTGTTTGGAGAGAAGTAGAGGCAAGTTCCAGAGGAGGTACCGGCTACCGGAGGATGCCAAAGTGGAGGAGGTCCGAGCGGTCATGCCCGATGGGGTGCTCGCAATCACAGTGCCGAAGGAAAAGATGAAGAAACCGAGAGTGAGAGCTGTTAAAATCTCTGGCTCTAGTAGTCTCAAGGGCATCAAAGCTTGCTTCCCCTAAGAGTGTAAGCTATTTATTTGTAACCAGTTGATCAAAAGCCCTAGTACTTAATAGTGAGAAATGCTCTTTCTTGTTTTACCAAGCTATATGTGTATAATAATATGATAACAAACATATCTGGTGAATTTAGACTGGGTTGTTGTACATTTAATTTTTGTTTGCAAATAAGTTAGTTTGTGCGCTTTCGAAGATAAGTGACGCTTGTTAATCTCATTGTAAGAACTGGCGATAAAGAACCAATGAATTCCCTGTGTGTCGCTTTTTTTATCGTTTACACAATTAGATATAAAGTTCACTTGTTACGTCTAATACCAACTTAGATATACGAGGATATATTAACATCATTATCCCACCTTTTTATATGAAAGAAATGGGTGATTGTCAATATAAATGTAATTTTTTAAATTTTTTAAAGTGACTAATCACTTTAAAATAAATTTTATAAACCAGTTTTTACATACAAAGTAAAATATATAAAAATAATATCAGCTCCATCTATGAATTAACACTGAACATGTAAATAGTTGCATTTTATTAAAAAAAAATCTTTTAATTCCACACAAGCTTCGTTTAAAACAAATAATCGTTTAACTGCCATTTTATCACTCTAAAACGTTACTAATAAACAAGCTCATTTACAGTTACCCATAAATTAGTTTTAATCATTAAACAATTCCGGTTTAAGCAGCACATTGCCACACATAATGTTGCCGAGTCGATCTGAGTTAAAACAGCTGCATGCTGTGCTACAATGCTTTCTTCTTCTTCTTCTTCTTCTTCAAATGCTTCTTCTTCTTCAAATGCTTTTTTAAGTTATGGTATTTGGTAATTTGTGACTAGTTAGTATGAGAAATTTCATCGAGTGTTAGAATTTGATTTTCTCCTCTGTTTTTCATTAATGTGTGTTGTGTACATTTATACAAAATCAACGAGAAGGGTTGTTTTCAACAAACCCATATAAAAGGAGAGTATATTGCATGTTTGTTGTAGAGATTATCATCCAGCTGTTTGCCTAATGACGTTGGTCTGATTGTGTGGAGGAGGATCAAGTTTGTTACTGCTAACACTCCCGCTCAAGCACAGCGGCAATGGAGTGACGTTGTGCTTGGACATGAGATGAGAAAGCTGAGCACAAGATAGACCTTTGGTTCCGTGGATGGAACGTAGAAAAACTGGGTTGGCAGGAATGTACGTAGCCGAAAGATTATCACACCAGAAAATTGGTACCTTGGGGACCCGACTGTGAAGCTCACGCAGCAGTCCAAGGAGCAAAGACAGCAATATCTAAAGACCGATATTCGGCCTCAGCAGAAGACCCCGGGAGATAGTCGTTTGCTTCTTCGCAGGACATATCGAATAATCCGTTTAACGGCCGCCCAATGCAAATCGGTAGGACAAAAATTGACAAACTTGATTGACCGCATATTGCATGTCAGGTCTGGTAAGTCTGCGGCACTGAAAAGCACCGACAACTGTTTGATAAACAGATGGATCGGGAAGTGGTCTGCCTGAGTGTTTGGACAGCTTGGAGCCGGTGGCGACCGAGACGGAGAGGTTTGATGCCATCCAAGTTCAATCGGTCAGAATGTCTCGAACAAACTTTTGTTGACAGAGATGAAGAGAGCCCACGTGAAAGGTAGCACCAATGCCCAAAAAGTAATTTACTGTACCTAAATCTTTCATAGCAAATTGTTTGCTGAGATATATCATGACCCGATTGATCGGAGAAGAAGAGCTTCCCGTGACAATGATGTCGTCTACATAAACAAGAAGGAAAATCATGTGAGAGCCATCTTGTTTAATGAACAATGAATGATATGCTTGGGAGCCACAAAACCCCAAGCCCACGGACCAGCTGAAACAATCTGGAGTACTATACCAGTGGAGATTGTTTTATAGTCCACAAAGTGACCTGTGAAGCTTACAAACATGGTTAGGTAAAAGATGGTCAACAAAGCCCGGAGGTTGAGCCATGGAGGTTGAGCCATGTCCACCTCCTCAAGTAGATGCCCGTTTAAAAATACATTCTGAACATTCATTTGCCGAATCGGCTAATTACTGTGCAATGGAATGGTAAGAGCGACCCATTTGGCTACCGGTTTGACTCAAATAATTCGAAGTTCGTTCAAACTTGATTCGAGATTGAACGAATTTTGAACAAATATATTCTCAAATAATTCGAAGTTCGTTCAAACTCGATTCGAGATTGAACGAATTTTAAACAAACATATTCGAATTCAACTTAAACTCGATTAAAAGTTAGAAGAATTTCAATTAAAAAAATAAAATTCTCAACTATATTACTTTTATATAAATAATTATAATTAAACTTATTAATATATATATATATACACATATATATAATATAAAAATTATATTATTATATTATTTTATCAAATAAAATTCTAATCGAATTAAAACTAAATTTAAATTATAATTAAATCAAGTTGAGTCGAATACGATCTTGTTGAACCGCCTAAAAAGAAGCAGGCAAATCACTCTAGGTTAAAATAGAACCTACCTCAGAAAACGATTTTCGAGCCCTTAATAAGTAACGTAGGGATGGCGGCCCGGCATTGGTTGTTGCAAACCGCCACGACTCCCGCTAGATAGCCGCCCCTTTCTCTTTTTTTACAGCGGCCTGGGTTCAGAACGCGCCTAGGATACAGACACGTAAGCCCGATTCCTGAAATAAAGAGGCCCTCTTGCAATAATGGCTCCGATCCGTGGATAAAGAAGCTCCGTCCATTTGAATCCATTAAGAGGTCGATCAGGAAGAAGGGGGACTTAGGACATATTTTATTTTGAACTAGAGCATTAAACTCCTCTTGATAATAACATGAGGGTTAAGGTATTGGTTGTTTGGTGGTCACGACACATTTGGGCTTGGACGAACCTGTCATGGACCTGATAGTCAATGGGAGGCTGTTCGTGGGTGGACGAGTCAAGAAGGAAAGGGTTGGTGTCTGGACCTCTGGTAGTGGGAGGGGAGGAGGTGCCAGATTGTTGGGCTGGTTGAGAGAGTGATGAAAGCTGGGCATTAGCAGGAGATTGGACTGGGGTGGTGTTGGGCTGGTTGAGAGAGTGATGAAAGCTGGGCATTGGTAGGAGGAGATTGGACTGGGTGGTTCTGGGCCTGTCGAAGGGCTGAGTTATAGTAGAGGATGGGATGTGGGGTTGGGCATGACTAAGGGCTGGAGTGGTGTTAAGAAGTCTTGTGTGCGACGGTGGAGTAGGTAAGTACAACTTGTGTTGTGAGACCTGGTTTTGGATCAGTCCTGGGGGCATCCTCATGAATAGGGGGAAGGACTTGCAGGCGTTGATATTGGTGATCCATAACTGGAGTCTAGTATCAGTATAGAATCTATAGATCGTTTCAGTAAAACTTAGCAAAATTTCTTTTTGAAGCAACTTAAGTTGAATTAACTAGTACATAATGAATAGAAAAAATCTCGCTTCAAATGACTTATTATTACATTCCGCTTCATAAATAATTACTAGTAAAACTTCCAAATTATTGAAACCATTGGACATTTAAAATCAGACATCAAATTATAACATTTTAAACCAACTCAAATCATACAAACTGACATCAACACTGATCCTCGCATAGAACTGTTCATCAACTTATTACAAGACAAGATAAAGCAAACAAGCACAAACCGAGACCAAACACATCCTGGAAAAGAGTTACACATGACCTTGACTCAACGTATCTTTTTCGAAACACTTAGTTACCAGAGATTTCAATGGCCTTAACCTCAGACTTCTTCACCTCCAGCTTGGGCACAGTCACAGTGAGCACCCCGTTGTCCACCCCCGCCTTCACCTCCTCCACCTTCGCATTCTCCGGCAACCTAAACCTCCTCATGAAGCTGCCGCTGCTCCTCTCCACCCGGTGCCACTTCTCGTTCTTCTCCTCCTTCTCTGCGCTCCTCTCCCCGCTTATCTGCAGCACCCTCCCCTCCTCCACCTCCACTTTGATCTCCTCCTTCTTCAACCCCGGCACGTCGACTTTGAACACATGGGCCTCCGGGGTCTCCTTCCAATCCACCCTGGTGTTAGCGATGGCTGCTGCTTCGTTACTTATGTTGCCGGGGTGATTGAAAGGGAAGCCATGAAAAGGGGCCCAACCGTCGGAGAAGAAAGGGTCGAAGACACTGTTTCGGCCACCAAAGAAGCTTGGAATGATCGACATTGTTGCACTACTAGAACTTATCAAAAGATGATCACTCTGATTCTATGCTCGTGTATCTTTGATTTGTATCTTGCTACGTTGAGAGTGGGGGATGGGAGACACGCTTATATATCGGGAAAAGTGGGATGGTTTGGAAGAGTGGTGATGTGTCTGGAGTTGTCTTCGTGGGCACCAGAAAAATCTACGAGCTTCCACCGTCTTCTCCTCCTCTCTCTGATGAGAAGACGAGGAACGGTTCATATTTTTCACTGGTGGACCCACCTGGCCCACACTGTTCACCATGCTTCTTTTTAGTACTTTATTCATGAGTGCCCTCTGTAATAGGGGCCAAATTGGAGTTGTTTTTATTAATATTAATTGAATCCATATTTAAATTTGTGACAGCTCAATTTATTTTTGTTTAATAATAATTGAGAAAAATTAGTTTGACCAATTTAATCCTTGGATTATAAGGATAATTAGATGGTGAAGGAAATTTTATTCAAGTCTGAAACAAATACATGAATGACAGATAGATTTACACGTTGTTGATATTAAACATTCTCTTTGCAATTTATTTGACATAAAAGATATTTCATAATTTTGAACTAAGTTAATACCTTTTTCAAGTAAGTTAAACTGTAATTGCTATTATCATTAATTAAATTATACTTTCTTATAAAGGGGAATTCAGTTTTGGGTAGAGCGGAGTGAGTAGGCACAAATTTTAACTTATTTCATATGATTTCATGGAATTTCTGCTCCCCTGCAAGGTTCCTTTAAATCATTTAATTTTCCTATAATCATACACTTGCTTATTTCGAAATCAATTAAACTTCCAACTTCGTCTCCCAATCATGCTTTCCTATATTAACGTAAACAGTCTTATCAACGATTAGTCTTAAAAATTTTATACTTTTTTTTGGGTTAAGCTTAAGAAGTTCTGCATGGTCAATTCTCAAGACCTACTTCAGATTAATTGAGAACCCAAACAAATTTGATTCTTTGAAGCGTTAATAAATATACTATTACATAATATTATACATTATTTGCGTTGTCACAGCAATTCATCAAATAATGTGTGTGAAAAAAATGTCCTTAAGTAATGAACCATTCAAGGTTTAATTCTTTGATTAGTGGTACAGAGAGAGTGAGTAAATGTGAAGCTGAGTGTAGAATGGTAAATGGGCCGGCTCCCACAGGTCAGGCCCAGCCCAAAATTGGATCATGGCCGTCTTGCCCGGCCCATCTGGCCCATTTCAACCAATGAAAGCCTACGCAAGGTTTTCTTTCTTAATTTTTTTTTCAAGGTTCTTTCTTTAAAAAAAAAATTCTTCTTATGGGAAAAATGAGAGGTTAATTGATATTTTGACCCAAAGACTCTTGTTAAAGGTTTTGAAAAACTGCTTCCTTAAATTTAATTGATATTTAGGGATGTCAAGTGGCCCGGCCCACTATTTGATCGGGTCACTCCGGGCCGGACCGGCCCATAGAAAGCTCATTAGAGAGACCGGGCCTGGCTAAGGAGGCCCAACACGCTGGCCCATAAGCCCGGCCAGGTGCCAATTTGAAGTATTCTAGATAAGATGTAACGCAAATGTGCAATTTTATATATTGGACAAATTTTAATTTTATATATAATTTCTCAGTAGATTAATCAGATGGACTGTAATAATTTAATATAGTAAATATGCAATCTCATCAATTATAACTAAAAGATTGATCTTAATTGAAAATAGACATGCTATAATAATTTATCTTTTTATTATATTTTGACTAGTTAAATCTCTTACCCTTAACCACAAGTCCGTATTAAGTTTATTTTTTATTAATAAGAGGAAATATATAACTGTAGTCAACTAATGTAGAATGGGGAGGTGCTTGTGAGGTATTTGCATTTCGGGGAGTGTAGGTCTTGTAATAATAAACCATTTTATTACATGGTGAAGTCAAGGGATTGTCTTTAAAAATTTTCATTTTGAGTGTCAAGGTAAAGCTCATTTTGAGTCTGTTTATTTAATTTGTAAGGGTCTGTAAGTAGTGCATGAAATGGACGTTGAAAAAAAAAGGAGAAATGGGCTACCCATGTAATTGGCATTTTCACTGTATATGTAAAAGTATCATTTTTTTTTCTTTTGCAAATATTTATTTTATGCATGGTTTGTTGTAAACTTTATAGTTAATTCTTTTGTAACTTATTATATATGCAAAGGGCCTTTTTAGAGGTACCACTAATATCAATTGACTTATACGAAACCTTACAAAAATTTTTGTTTGAAATCTCGAGAGAAGTTTTGTTGGCTTGTTGTCCTCATTCCCATGTTGACAAAAATCGATGTTGATTTTCAGAAGAGATGCACTTTTTTATTGAATTGCATACCGAAATAATTTTCTCTGAGGAAGGAGCAGATAAATTAGAGAAGACGATAATAAAATTTATGTTTGGAAATTTGAACCCCTATAAAATGAGAGGGAAAAATCACGGTAAGACTTTGGAGTATAAATTCATTATGGAATAAGAGAGAAATTAAAGAAGAGGATAGGGAGATTTATGTGTAGAAATTTATTAATCAAAATTTTACATTCAATTAGAAATATATAGTATAGTTTTTTTATTAAATTATGTATTTCAATTAAAGTTTTGACTTTATTTGTTTTAATAATATCTGGGGTGTTCTGATGGAAAAAAAGGGTATTTGGTAGATACTCTTATCACATTCTCATGGTTAATCAATCCCTTTATGTCTAAAAAACTACCACATACACTCAATCTCTTCACTGCCCTATAGGTATATTTGGATTGTGAAAAAAAAAGGAGAAAATATGAGAAAAATATACTTTTATTATATTTAAGATTCATTGATTTTAAATAAAAAACGTGAGAAAAAACCTGTTTTCCATCATGTTGGAAAACTTCTTTACAAATTATTTTCTTATAAAAAATATAAAAAAAATAATAAAAAGTAAGAATGATGCTTTAAATTTTTTATTTTCTTTCTAACAACGCACAGGAGATAATCTAGTAAAAAAATATTATTTTTTCTTTCTTAATTTTTTTCTCTTTTTCCTTCTCTCATAATCTGTCAAAGCAAATAAACCTGTGTTTGATTAGATTGTGAGAAAGAGAAAGAAAATATATTTTTCTAATATTTAAATTTTTTTGATTTACAAGAAAAATATAGAAAAAGAAAATAAGTTTTCCACTTAATAATTATTTTCTTACAAAAAATGTAAGGAAATAATAGAAATTGGAAATATTGTTTTGCAATGAAAAAATAACAAAAAAATATTTTTTTTTCTCTTTTTTCTAATTTATTTTTTTCTTTCTCTCATAATCTATCAAACCAATTCTAAAATGAAGAGATTAAGAATTTGGAGCCACCATTTAAAAGTATTATTAATATTTAATATGATGACAAGCCTAATAGAAGATGCAACACATAACTTGACTTTTCCTATTACATGCCCTTCGACTTTTCCATATAAGAGAAATGATAACAATAGACGCCTACGTATTTATAATTAAAGATTATGCGTTGCATATAATACAAGTGAACTTTCATAAGCATTCATGTTTTCAAGACTATAAATATCATTAATACGAGCTGCAATTAGGATTGCACTACAATTATAAAAAATGCTTTCAATGTTTATAGTTAGATTTTTTAAATACTTTGATCATAATGAACTTGGAAATGCGGCAGACCGCAATCAGAGACTCCGGTGGCCGAGCTTCCTCCACTAAGGATCAAGGACTTGCCCCACTTCGGTTGCGACGAAGTCGACAACATGCTCCAAATGTTGTGAAAAACGGGGTAATTTTCACCAAAGATAACTAGTTCACTGTGAGAACTATTACCTAGATGACAAGCGTGAAAACTATTGTACTAAATAATTACCCCAAGATAAAATTCCCAGGAAAGTTGGTGGGACACGATAGTCCGCTTAAAAACCAACTCCTAGACAGAATTTTATCAAGACAAGTAATATAAATAGCACAA
>JAVDBV010058594.1:0-10493 GCA_032619315.1 Piper longum
AGTCGCCGCCTCGACCCTCCCGCAAACTTCCCTGACCGGCGTGGAGCTCAGCGCCACCCATCTAGGCCAGATCTCATCACCTCACTACCAATCACCCCTGTTTTCCCCTTTTTTCCGGCGAGCCACCTCCTTTGCCAGCCTTGTTGACATCGTGGACGCGTCAGACTCGCCGAGCTGGTGCCAACAGTATCCCACACCACCTCCATCCCGCCTTTAGTCGCTGCCGACAATAGTTGTTGGAAAATTGTCGGAATCGTGAGTACGAGAGACTATTTTGTTTATAAATCATTTTGTTAATTTTGTCTTTATAAATGTATATTTTTCTCATCTATTTTTGAGTTTACAAATGGTCTCGCTTTGAGCTCCCACATAAACCAGTTTTGAGCTCCCAATCGAGTTAGTTTTGAGTTCTCAAACGAGCCGGTTACGAGCTCCCAAATGAGCCTGTTTCGAGCAAGCTTTTAGAATTTAATAGTATAAGTGTACCAGGCTCGAGTCAAGCTCAAATATATTAGAAATATTCGAGTTGATATCGAGCATATATGCTCGAAACTCGCTCGATCTCAAGTCGAGTTCGAACGAATTTCGAGCTATTTAATTTGAATTCGAACACAAGGCAAACTCAGCATGCTCGCTGGTTTAGTAGCACTAAAGATGCATATAAAGGCAAAACGTCACAGGTTGGAGCGGTGGGTCATCTTCATTTGAGTTTACTTTTTCAATTGTTTGTATATATCATCAACTTTTAAAATATTTTGGTTCACGTTAGATACAAGGTTAAGTCCACCTATGATACGGATCCATCCACATACCCCCCATCGATACGGATGGCAACATGTAAGTATCAGGTATTACCAATAAGGAGATATTTTATGGCTTGGGTTCTATAGTTAGTGGCATAGTTGCATGAATCGGCCGATTTCGAGTGGAATCGGTCGATTTAAATCGGATCGGTAGCTTTGCCGATCCAATTTTGGGGCCGAATCGGTCGGCCCCGAATCGGGGTAAAAGTCGCCTGATTTACTTTAATTTCGGCTGATTTAAATTGGAATTAGAAAGGAATCGATTTTTTGGTAAATTACCAAAATGCCTTAGGTATTACATTTATTAAATTATTTTAGTAAGGGTAAAATTATAATTTTAATTTTAAAACCTAAATCAATCGAGCGAAATTGATTCCGCTCGCCGCCGCGATTCCGCCCTCCGCCGCCACACTTCGGCCTTCGACCAGGCTTCCTCGACTCGTCTCCAACCTCGCCTCCGACGGGTGGACGACCGACAGCCTTGTGGACACGACCTCGATTCCGCCCTTCGCTGCGATTCCGCCCTCCACCACCGCGCTTCTGCCTCCGACCTCAACTCCGACCAGGCTTTCTCGACTCATCTCCGACCTCGCCTCTGACGGGTGGCCGGCCGATAGCTCCGTTGACACGACCTCGTCGCTGAGGGTTGCCATCCGAACCGAATTTGTTGTAAAGTTGGTTTTTTTTTAAAAATTGACTGTTGTGATGTGCAAATTGATATTTATGTTGTGAAAATTGTATGGTATGTGTTGTGCAGGCATTTCAAATTTTGGTTTAGGGTTTTTTTGATTCCTGATTTGTGCTGTTCATTGTTGTGTTGTGCAAAATTGCTTGAGCTGCATGCAAATTGTGTTGGTACCAACATTAGATTATCTATCTATGTGCTATGTGATGTGCAAATTTTTTTTCATTGTTATGATTGATTGTATATACTCTTTGTTGTCTGTTAGTTGTTTTTTTTTACAAGAATGATTGTATTGAATAAAATTAAATCGGCGTGGATAGAGATTGTTTATGATGCTGTCATACTTGATTTGGGTTTTTGAGTAGTTTGCTATTTCTGAGTTCATGCACCCTAAATAATTTTGTGAGTGTCATAGTTTGGATAGTTCATGTATAGTTTGTTTCAACGAGGGTGTTCATCACATGGTAGTTGGTTTTGTGTTGATAAATGGTTTTGTTGCAAAGTGGCCGGTGGGCATGTTGTTTAAGAAGAAAAGAATGGTGGACATGATGTTTCACAAGAAAAGAATCGATTGCATATAGCTCAATCAGAATGTATTTATGTTTGACTTCATGCACCCTAAATAATTTCGTGAGTGTCATACTTGATTTGGATTTCGTAAAGTTCACACACCCTAAATAATTTCGAGGTCGTGTCAATCTGTAATAGAGTTTAAAATTTATTTGATTTGTTATATATCGGATATGAATGTTTTTATATTACAGATCTTGTACTAGAATTGTCAGGGAAGATGGATTTTGGATGGGAATATTGCACACCAGTTGATGCATCTAAGAAGTAAGTCATCTGTAACTTTTGCGGAAAAACCATAAGTGGAGCAGTATATCGCTTTAAGCAAAATATTGCTTGACTCAAAGAAAATGTTGCTGCTTGTAAGAAAGTTTCTGAAGCAAATGTACAAAAAATGAAAGATTATTTCAAAGGTATGGAAAAGGCCAAACAAGAAAAACAAAGAATTCGAGAAGAAATAGGGTCATGTGGTTTGAATGACTCAGATATGGAAGAGATGGAAGTTCGAGAGCAAAGTGTTGGGTGCTTTAAGTCTACCGGAAAAAGGAAGACACCTATTGTGACATTGTGGTATTGTGATAATAAATTGTGATACTCTTTTATATTTATATTAAACTATAAATTTGTATATTTATGTTGAGAACTTATAGAATTATTTATTTCAGGTATTTCTGTTATGAGTTGTTAAATTTTTGTATATGACCGATTCAGGCCGATTCAATTGAACCGCTTCTTGCCCGATTTAGACCGATTCTGATTCCAATTCTGACTCCCTTAAAAATTGATTCCGACCCCGATTCTAATTCATGAAACTATGGTTAGCATCGCATTCCTCTCGTCTCGGAAACATGGTTCATCTCAGGGATCGAACTTTTTGAAATACTCCATCAACCTATGATGATGCATTGTATCGCCAGTTTGAGATTTTATAGGAGCTAGACCACCAGCAGGATGCACGAGATGAGGAGAACGAGCGGTGCAGAGAGGAGCGATGTGCCAAGATTCATTGACGAATGGAGTTAGCTGCCGCTCAGATGCAAGAGGACATAATGGAGAAGTTTTAGACTCATAGTTCTCGAGTTTATCCGGCTGACATCCACGCGGCCATGTACGCGATGCGCCATGAATTTCAGAGAGTTCGCCGTGAGATCACCACCGAGTTCACTCGTCAGCTCGCACGGGTCAGCAATCAGGGGACCGACCATGTCACAGGCAATAAATTTGTCAGAATATTATTAAAGAATGAAGCGTCGCACTGCGGACACAGCTCGGGACAATTGCATCATGGCGGCTGTCTTAGCACAAGTAAGACAGGAGCAGGGTGAGCCAATCCTCTCAGACGACACAGCCACCATCGGATGATTAGATGCGTCGATTTTGTTATGTGTGATATTCTACTTCGGTTGTATTTAAGCTTTATAAGTGTGGGACTTATGGGGTGGATATTATTGTGTATGTCGTGGAATCATTGTTAATTGTATTATGACTTGTTATAGGTTTTGCTCATTTGGTGTCATGTTACTGATTTATAGGTTGTATTATGAAGTGTTATATGTTGGATTATCCAATAATATTAATTTTGGATCATTAAATCTCATATTTTCTTTTATTTTTTAAATGTCATGGTTTTGACACAGAAACTATCATGACAAGTCGGATAGACATAGTAATTTGTCACCGTCTGTGGAAACAAATTGTCATTATTATGTCACTCACAATAAATCGACACGGAAATTTGCCACCGTTTGTGGAAACAAACTACCACCAGGACGTCACAAAACACCGTTCGTCTAAAACTTTTCATGGAACTTAGTTACCAAAACAGCATTGAAACTAAAAGCGGGTCCCATGTAATGATTGTCACGGCAATGTAACAGATATTTTCCGTGACTGTTAGAAAAAAAACGTATCAATTACATTGAAAGAGCCTTTTTGACAACATCAAATCACAATTTTATCACGGATTTTGGGCTTCTGTCACGTAACAGAAACCGAATTTTCCACTATTGTTTTGACTCCACTATAAACTCTACTCTTATCATGAGAGTTTTTATCCAACGAGTTCAAGCTGTGGTTTTTTAAATTTGTTAAGCGTGATGCATCAAGTTCAAATATAGGTATTGAGCTAGGGTGAGCCGAATACTCCCTTTGACAAGCAATATTCATTGTTTATAGCTAAACATTTGTTAAAGATTCCAAAACAACTAGCATAAATTTAAGCCGAATCAAGTCATGCTCATTTACTTGTGAACTAGTTTAATTTAATTATACCTCAAGTAAAGAGACTACTTCCCTCTACCTGTTACAAATTAAGGAGGAAATTGTTTAACCACTCTCCACTTACATGTAGTCCCTTGTTGTTCCTAGACTAAGTGGAGATTTCCAAGCTTAATAATTGGATTGTTTTTATTTATAAGCATTCCATTTAATAACCGGGATATTTCAGGTTTAGTAATTGAATAGTTTTCCTAACTTGAACATTCCGCTCAGGTGTATGTTGCCCCCCCTTTGCGAAACCAGTAAAAGTGGAGGCTAAAGTTTTTTGCACAAACAACTCACAAGTAAATTTTAAGAGGGCCCAGGCATTGGCCAAGGCTCTGCCACGGAAAATCCGAACTGGTCTCATTATCTCAATGGAGAGGTCAATAGTATATGTACCCAACTAAGAATTAGACGCTTGTCGGCCGTCCCCCAATGATCTCCGTCAGAAGAGCCATTGGGCTTTCCTAAGAGCATAATAGCTCGCCTTATTAATGGAAAACCCAACATATATTTTATGTGTAATATTACTTTTACCAAAAGAGAGATTTTTTTTATATATAAAAATGGAGACCAACCAGATAGGCATGGGCCCAACCAGGCCCAACTTTGGCATGGCCTAATGCCCGTACTGGGCTTCCCTTGAAATGACGGGCCTGCCCGGTCAGCCATGTGGGCTTGCACCGACCCTCCCACTTGATGCCCATACCTGACCATTAAGGTATATAACAACTCCTTGGTCAAACATTTGTTGGACGTAATAAATCCATTGCAAGGCGCAGAGTATTTGTTCAAGTTAAAAATTCTTCGTCCAAAAGCCACGCCCAGTTGAAGATTTATTTTATTTTTACACAAGTCCTATGTTTATTATATGCACGTCGATGACGTGACTACTAACAGCGATCAATGGTAGCCTCAATTTTAGTCAACCTACATTTTCAAAAATCCCATAATTTATTTTTAACCAACCTTTCTCTACAATTCATGGAAGGCATCCGCCTTTTAGAGTCGCAGCATCTCCTTTTCTCGCTTCAAGAAACCATCGGGAACTAGACAATGGACTACTCCTTGGCTGCCTTCCTATTGATTCTGCTCCTACCAATTTCTCTATACCTTCTTGGGTTACTCTCAAGGAAGCTCTCTGGTCTACCACCAGGCCCAACCCCACTCCCCATCATCGGAAACCTCTACCTCATCAGCCCTCAAGTCCACCTTTCCCTGGCTAACCTTGCCCGCACTTATGGCCCTATCATGTCCCTCCGACTCGGCCAACTCACCACCGTCGTCATCTCCTCCGTCGATCTTGCCAAAGAGGCCCTCCTCCAGAACGACCAGGCATTCAATGGCCGCTTCGTTCCCGACGCAGTTCGCGCCGACAACCAGCACCAGATGGGGGTCATTTGGCAGCCGCCAAACAGCAAGTGGCGGCAGCTTCGGGCCATGTACACCAAGCACATCTTCGGCTCCCACAGCCTCGAAGCTAGCAGCGGCATTAGGAAGCGGAAGGTTGAAGAGCTCCTGGCCTTTCTATCAGAATTCAGTCGGGCGGGGCGGCAAGTGAGTGTTCGTAAGCTCGTTCACGCCACATTGAACAACATCATCTCCAACATCGAGTTCTCGACCGACATCGTCGATCTCAGGTCGGAGACGGTGGGGACGTTCCAGGCTCTTGCTAGTGACCTAAACGACGAAGCCGGGAGACCTAATTTATCCGACTTCTTCCCGGTGCTTCGCACCTTCGATCCTCAAGGAAATCGAAGGCGAGTTGGACGTTTGATGAAGAGGCTGTATTTGATCTTCGACAGGTTGATTGAGGAGCGTAGATGGAGCCGAAAAGTTACGACAGACTGGAAGAACGATCTGCTCGATGCACTTCTCGACCAACAAGAGGAGAAGGGGGAAGATGCCCCTTCCGATCAGCAAATGATAGCTCAATTTGTGGTACAACTTTCATGTTTGATAATCAATTTTGATGAAGTGAAAATTTAAACTATGCATATCATGTGTATCTGATTGATTAACATATTCTCAGGAATTATTCGTTGCGGGCACGGACACTGCTTCTTCAACATTAGAGTGGGCCATGACCGAACTGCTCCGCCACCCTGAAGTGATGGAGAGAGCTCGATCAGAGCTTAGAGAGGTTGTTGGCCAAGAGGAACAAGTCGAAGAAGAGGATGTAGCTAATCTTCCATATCTCCGAGCAATAGTGAAGGAGACCTTTCGCCTGCACCCACCAGGGCCGCTCCTACTCCCGCGACAAGCACAGACGGATGTCCGAGTAGGTGGGTTCAAGATTCCCAAGGGGTCACAAGTTTTGGTCAACATATGGGTCACTTCCCGAGATGAAACAATATGGACGGCCCCGAACAGGTTCATGCCCGAGAGGTTCGTGGATTCGAAGGTCGATTTTAGGGGTAGGGACTTTGATCTGATCCCATTTGGTGCCGGCCGGAGGATTTGTCCGGGGCTGCCTTTAGCCGACCGCGTAGTGCATTTCATACTTGCATCGCTCGTTCACTCTTTTGATTGGAAACTCCCGGACAAGATGAAGCCCGAGGACGTGGACATGACCGACCACTACGGGATTGTGCTCGATAAAGTTGTCCCACTTGTTGCGGTTCCGAATCAAGTGTAGGGGTGTTGTTTGTGTTTATTTAAGAGTTATTTCCCATGCTATTAACGTGTGTGCTTGCTTTGGAAAAAATAAAAATCAGTGTAATTCGTATTTTGCACTAGTCCCTCCCGGTCTTTTCCAGTTTTTGTGATATTTTAGTCCATGTCCGATGATGGGGGAAAAATAAGATCTATTGTAATACTAATAATGTCTCTCCATTTTATCCGCTAAAATTCTAGCTAACGACTCTTCGTATCATTCATTCATCGATCTTCCCGGTATTAATGTTTTGTGAACATAAATATTATTAGCTACTATCTATGGACTTCGTCAAGGTTAATTGTATTTTCTATATGAATTATTCAATTTTCTGACATAGAAGTTTGTGTTCAATTAGTGCTTTACATAGGACTAATAATATTAGCCCCATCCCATCATCTGTATTTCCATTGCTTGACATTAAATGCTAAGTTTTTAATGTCAAATAATGGGCTGAGTAAGTTTATCAAATTCAAGACGGTTTTTCCACCTCCACTTCAAAAAATTACGTTGTCTGTAGTCTTTATTAAGGTTATTAAGTGCCGTATGAGCTTATATAGTTATAGACATTATATAGCGGGCATTTATATTCATTATCAATCATTATATTTAAAGATCAAAAGACAAACTAGCATCGATTGGTAGAGTGCAAAAGCTTGTTTGACTGTTTCTGGGATGGAACTAGAATATTTACAAGTCGAGGTTGCTTTCAATCAAAGTTTGGAGGTAGAAAATTAGGCAGAACAAACCAAACACGAAAGTTCCTTCTAAGCAATATCGGTAATCGAGTTGTGGTTTAAATTCAAGCTAAGGAATTATTTTCCACTCTTCAGATCATTTCGCATACGATGTTTAGCTCCCAACTCATATTATCATGACCACTTTATCATTTTGTCAAACCACGTTATGGTTTCTCAAGTCGAATTTGTTTTGAGCACTCTATTTGATTCCGAGAGTCAATTAGGTACAAAACATATCCAAGTATGACTTTTTTCTTTCTTTAGCTATATCAAGTTAATCAACTTTTAAATATAAGAAAATATATTTATTGATTTAATGATTAGCTAGGAGAAATATATCTTCGTTCCATATTAGTTTTAATGCTCTGCATTATAAATCCTAGTAAAGATTAAACATATATAATCGGAATATAAAGAGTAATAAAAAATTACTTACTTTCAGTTGCACAACAGAAATTAGATCTCCTGTAAAATCACAAGCTGAAAATTACTAAATTCCTAGAATATTCACAAAGCACACGTGTATTTTGCACTGGCTGAAAATACAAATGCATAGAGAGTGATGAGGTATTTATGAATGGTAACACTAATTACTTGATAACTTTTCAACGGGGTTTTTACCTTATGAAAATGTATAACCTTTAGCCATGAATAATTTATAACACCGGGTTTTATAAATTAGATTGGAATGGTGTCCTTTGTTTGATGTAGTTGACGGGTGAATATATATGAATTTATTATTTTAAAAAAGTGAGTGAATTTGAGCCATTGTTATAGTCGGATGGCCAAATTTAATATAAGACATAAATTTTTTCTAACCATTTAATTATATATATATATATATAGATTAAAAATAAAAAATAATAAAAAATGGCAATGTGAATACGTCATCAACTCATCATGAGAACATGCACGTGGAATTAGTTTACGGTATTTATTTGACTTTAATATTTTACAGTTGTTTGACTATTATGTATGATTATATATATATATATATATATGAAAGATTTCTCTAATTATGTTTAGATTAAAAATAAAAAAATAATAAAAAATGGCAATGTGAATACGTCATCAACTCATCATGAGAACATGCACGTGGAATTAGTTTACGGTATTTATTTGACTTTAATATTTTACAGTTGTTTGACTATTATGTATGATTATATATATATATATATATATGAAAGATTTCTCTAATTATGTTTAGATTAAAAATAAAAAAATAATAAAAAATGGCAATGTGAATACGTCATCAACTCATCATGAGAACATGCACGTGGAATTAGTTTACGGTATTTATTTGACTTTAATATTTTACAGTTGTTTGACTATTATGTATGATTATATATATATATATATATATGAAAGATTTCTCTAATTATGTTTAGATTAAAAATAAAAAAATAATAAAAAATGGCAATGTGAATACGTCATCAACTCATCATGAGAACATGCACGTGGAATTAGTTTACGGTATTTATTTGACTTTAATATTTTACAGTTGTTTGACTATTATGTATGATTATATATATATATATATATATGAAAGATTTCTCTAATTATGTTTAGATTAAAAATAAAAAAATAATAAAAAATGGCAATGTGAATACGTCATCAACTCATCATGAGAACATGCACGTGGAATTAGTTTACGGTATTTATTTGACTTTAATATTTTACAGTTGTTTGACTATTATGTATGATTATATATATATATATATATATGAAAGATTTCTCTAATTATGTTTAGATTAAAAATAAAAAAATAATAAAAAATGGCAATGTGAATACGTCATCAACTCATCATGAGAACATGCACGTGGAATTAGTTTACGGTATTTATTTGACTTTAATATTTTACAGTTGTTTGACTATTATGTATGATTATATATATATATATATATATGAAAGATTTCTCTAATTATGTTTAGATTAAAAATAAAAAAATAATAAAAAATGGCAATGTGAATACGTCATCAACTCATCATGAGAACATGCACGTGGAATTAGTTTACGGTATTTATTTGACTTTAATATTTTACAGTTGTTTGACTATTATGTATGATTATATATATATATATATATATATGAAAGATTTCTCTAATTATGTTTAGATTAAAAATAAAAAATAATAAAAAATGGCAATGTGAATACGTCATCAACTCATCATGAGAACATGCACGTGGAATTAGTTTACAGTATTTATTTGACTTTAATATTTTACAATTGTTTGACTTTTATGTATAATTAAGGGTATAAATGAGCCGAGCCGAATCGAGTTAAGTTGTTTTTTAATTTGAAATGATTTTTCACAAGCTTGTTCGAGTTCGTTCGTGAGCTTGACGAGCTTTTGATTTATTATGACGTTTGAATAGTTCATTCGTGAGCTCGACAAACTTTGAGTTAGCTTTTCGAATTTCTTGTTAAAAATTTATGGTGTTTGGGTTCGGTTCGTGTCGGCTCACTTTGTTTTCGAGTCAAGCACCTCATTCGTGGGCTCAATTACAAAGTTAAAAGTTTTGATTTATTATGGCCCGAATTGCTTGTTCAAAATTTATGACGTCTGGGCTTGATTCATGTTCGAGTCGTTTTGTTTTCGAGTCGAGCAGTTCGTTTGTGAGCTCGATTACAAAGTTAAAAGTATCTCACTTAAAAAATAAAGTGAGTGTGGATTGAACCCACAACCTCCAAATGATCAATGTGAAAACCTCTGATCTAAGCTATTCCACCATATTATTCTTATATTCTATATAAATAAATATAACTAGTTACAATTAAAC
>JAVDBV010058607.1:0-13114 GCA_032619315.1 Piper longum
CCGACTTAACCGGGGCCTGTAACATGCCGGTTTGGTTCACGAGGGTGAACCGGATTTGGGGTGTTACACCAAGTGTCAAAGATCCCAGCTAACCAAGTCTAAACACCCTTGGAGCTCCACCACCTTGAAGCTACCTCCCTCACAAGCTCACACCTTGAGCCAAGGACCTCATTCTCTAAGCAGGATGCTCTCACACTCCCCCCACACCTAGGAAGATTACAATTAGCTCAAATATTATTGAGCAAGCCTCATATAAAAAGCCTTCCTTGGTTATACAATCAAACTCCTAGGAATACAAGTAGTAGGTCATGCCAATCTAACATAAACTTGAACTTCCTATTTTGATCTAAGAGAGTCTAGAGTTCACAGAGATAGCAAGAGGTGGTCAAAATACACTTAACAAGGCCTTATTTATATGCTTTCATAGCCTCTCCAAAAATAATAGCCGTTGGGATTTGAACCTCCCCCTCTTGCTTTTTCCAGTGGCTAGTTTTGGTAATTTTTCTATAACGATCAACTGTTGAACGATTAATCAAATGCCTGCCAATCATTCACTTAAAACTAGCCATGCCAACTTCAGTTTCTGAACCTATGGCTAAAGCCTAGATGAAGTTTCCTCAACTTCAATTTCCTTGTGCCACATCAGCCCAAGAGTTCCCAAACCCTCTTTGACCACCAAACCCTTGACTCAGCTTAGATGAAGTCCTCTTTCAGTCTTCATGTCATCCCTAGAGTTCCTCCAAACACTTTGGTTACCGAACACACGAGCTGAAGTTTGATGCTTTTTGACTATTCACCAAACCCTAGGTCTCTAGTTACTAAACCAGTGACCAAACGTCAGCTAAAGATTGAACTTCATTTTTCCTTATCCTGCACGTCATGTCCTTGGTTGCCGAAGTCCTGACCAAAGTATAACTAAAGTTTTCACTCTTTCAACACTTCATTTACTTCTTCAATCTTGGTTTCTTCAATTGGGTGCTTGGTCTTCAATGTTGTACTTAGAGAGTTTTGAAGCTGTTGTCTCATCAAAACAATGTATAACATTCTCCCCCCCTTTTTATGATGACAACCCCCATGTGTTGTGATGTAAAACCCGAGCCATTTGCATGAGAATTTTCAAGTCGATTTGGTCTTTACCTAAATCGAATTAGTTGGGTCTAACCATTTTTGCCGTGGTTTGAGTATGGTATGTTATATATTGCCAAGCCCTAGCCTCTTTCCGCTTCGGTACCCCCGTTGGACGCTATGTGCCTTACCTTTTTCCTTCTGGTTTAGTTAAGTAGAGTCTGGTTATATGCTGGGACTGAGTCCCTCGCAATTCTAGTTTACTTGTCGTATGTTTGGAACCCCTTTTAGACGATCCTAGCCCATGTAGGACCATGACGTGGTTCCTAACATCGCCCCAACCACCTTAGGATGCAAACCCTCAGGTGCATACATTATACGTTGGGTGCAAAGGCGCCAACGCATTGCCCTTGTGCCCAAATTTGAAAATTTTCTTCCCTTTTCTTTTGGCACAAAGGTGCTCGACCATCGCCCTTGCACCCAAAAATTTGCCATTTCATTGCGTGTGGTTTTGTCCAACAGTATTTGTGGTTTGGGTTCTACCAAATCTGTGGACCAACTTATAGAGGTCAGTGCCTTTGCACTGGGTGGCAGCCTTGCACTTTCACTATTTCACCCTTCTATAAATTTGCCCCTTCTCCCTCATTTTTCACCCTTTTCTCTTCTTGCTCCTTGTTTACCACTTTCCTTCCTAGCATTCTCAAGAAATCTCCCTGCCTCTCCAAGCTTGGCCAGCCCTAGGGTGGTAAGTCTTGGGGTAGGAAAACCCAAGAATCCTCCCCTAAGAACGGTTTGAGATAAAAACCCTAGCTTTTTTCCTCTTTTGTGGTGTGCTATGCTGTTTTTATGCCTTGCCATGCTTTGTGTTTGTGCTCTATAGTGAGCCTATTAAAATATGTTAATAAAATTTGTAAAAATTACTTAATGACTCATTAAGTGTCAAATGAAATCAAGTAAATTTTAGTAACAATTTAGAATCATTTAGGTGGTTAGTTAATCTTATTTTCTATAGTGTGCAAGAATGCAGGGTGAAACCTTAATTCTCTAGCTATGGTTGTGAAATCCAAAAACCTAGCTTGTTGGTAGTGAAATTTCATAACCTTAGGGTTTGTCCCAGCAACATCTCCCTAAAATTTGAGAGCAATTGGTTCATTAGATCTTGCGTTATGATTTCCCAAGCCTAGTAGGTCCAAGCAGCTCCAAAAACAACCTAGCCAATGCATTCCCTTCCCGATTCCACTCAGACCCAAAACCTTAGACTAGACTTGAAATTTAATATAATTCAAGCCCACAGTGTTGGCTAACCTTACCCATTTACTCATGCTCATTTGGAGTCTCCAATCCTATGAACAAGACTTAGGAAATTAGAGCGCTGTTGAGGAAAACTATTTCTAGCACCAAAGCCTGACCTTAGCAGGCTTTGTCTACTTTATTGTTTCATGAGTCAGCACTTAATAGTTTTTGTGCCAAACCATTAGAGTGTCAGGTTCCATTGATCCAGATTTCAGCTTATTTGGACACCGTCTGGCTTGTCCAAAAATTATATGGTTAAGTCCATTCGATAAAACCAAAGTATTGAACCATTCCAACTAAGTGTACTTACAACCCAAAACTTAAGCATACCTAATGAGGTTTAGCACTTCAATAGCCACAGTAGTTAAGTTAATTATGTCTTTTGTGTCATGCATGTGTTGAGGTCTTGCCTTATTTTGAGTGCCAATGTGATTCGATCTTGATTTGGGCTTCATCTCTTTCTAGGTTACTCTAGATGAGCTCTACTTAGCTTCTTGTGCGTTGAGTTTAATCGGGTTTTAGACTTAGGATGGAGTCAGCGGCGTTTGATCGGATATATCTAATGTCGGGTCATTTAGCCAATTCAGCAAGTTTAACATAACTTCAAGGCTGAGATCCCTTGATGATTTTCAAAAGTCCCTACCCAAGACTATTAAGTATGATTATGATGATTTATGGTTTTACAAAAATGAGATATGTACAGGTAGTAAGAACTCTAGTATAACTCTTTTAAACCCTAAAGTAGTATAATGTGTGAGGGTACTACGTAACACAATACATTTTTGGAATTTATGGCACTAACTTAACGGTTCATTTTCAAAAGTATGAATTTGTCATGCATGAGTGTCCGTCTTTTTAAAATAAGTTATCCCTTCTTACAGTTAGAAAATCCAGATTGGATTACTGTTTCGAAAAGTTCAGATTGGTGGAAGTCTCTGAAATTCTTAAAATATGTCTGAGGAATCGAGAACAAAAAACGTAGTGGATTGGAGGGATATTCCTTATAATACCAAGCTAAAATGATGTTGGGCACAATTGAACAAAGAAGGGTAGTTTCAGAAAATCACCAAAGTATGAAGACAATGAGTTAATTCAGCCTCAACTTTTTCCTCTTTCTATTATTGCTCTATTGAACAGAATTTTAGATTTCTATCAAGATAGTTAACAATATGGTATGACTTCCAAAGGATGGCTTGATAAAGGAATCAGAAAAAGTCCGAGGAGAGTGATGACATCAACAAGGACAAAGGCAGCCGCGCAAGGGGCTTGTTGATGCAAACAAAAGCAATTAAAACAAAACTCCAAGAAAATAGAAGTAAACATACATGCAATGTCAGGTTTTGATAATCACGTGGATAGAATTAGAAATTGTGGTAAGCAACGAGTGTGAGAGGGAGGGAAGCAATAGAATTATGTGCCTCTTCCCTCAAATGACTAGAACCGTTGAAATAAATGTTTAGTAGTTCCGTTTTCTAATAGTTTGAGTTTTTTGGATAAGTGATTAGACTATTTAAAATTTATATAATATCAGAGCTAAAGGTCTGGGGTTCAAATCCCATTGGAAATATATACATGGAGCAATATTAATTTACCTCATGTTGTAGCCAATGGACTATTTGTCTCGTGTTTGTGTTTATCCACGTGCTAAGCTTTAAAGCAGTTTACTTACATGTGAGAAGAGTTGAAGTAAACATTTAGTGGTTCACTCGGGGGAGTGTTGAAGTAAATATTTAGTAGCTCCTTTTTCTAAGAGCATTTAAACCATATAAAATTTACAAAGACAATGGGCTCTTAGGATATTCTTTGGCTCTGTACCATGTTGAATATCTATGACTTAGATCTCAATTGATATAACAAGATAGCTTGGAACAAGAAATAGATACAATACAACAAATAAAAGAACGAGTGTAAGGTGCAATTTTTATCTATACCATGTTGAATATCTATGATTTAGATCTCAATTGATCTAACGAGATAGCTTGGAACATGAAATAGATGCAATACAACTAATGAAAGAACGAATGTAAGGTGCAATTTTTATATCTTACACCACCATTTCCGTGTTGTTTATATTCATGTGCAAGGCTAATAATTACTTGTAATTATTATCTCTGATTTTGGATACTTTTTTTACATGCTAACATCTTTTCCTGATTGATCAAATTATACATTCAACTTAACCAAATGTTATAGATTACAGCAATAAATGAAATCATCCAACATATTATAGGTTGGAGTTGCTTACATAGTTTATGGTGAAGGGTACATAACTAGTTCGACATCATCAAGCAAAAGCTTGTCTTTTGCTTCAGTTCTTACACATGTATGTCAAGAATTACAATGATGTTTTTGCAAGATTCAAACTCTTATCACAACTCTTAATTTCAATCCAATAGTATTATTTATTACTTATAAGTTGATGCTAGATATATAAAACACACCTTCATAAAAAATAAAGGATGTGAAAAATATAGTCAAAGGTTTTCTTTTATGGTGATAAAATATTTGATTGAATGGTAGGTGCTAAAGTAAAATATTAAATATTTTTTTCCCAACAGTTTAGGTTTTTGAGATAAGTGGTTAGACCATATTAGAGCCGAAAGGCAAGGGTGAATCCCATTGGCCATATATGCCTTAATATTGTGCCTAATGGATTATTTGTCCCGTATTTTTTTTATATATTGTGCCTTAAATTCGCTTGCACGTTATGGAGAATGTTGTAAATATTACGCGGTAGCCCTTTTCTAATAGCTTGAGCTTCTAGGACAAGTAGTTAATTTTAGAGTATGGATATAGTTTTCTTCAAGTAGGTAGCTATTCTTGCAACTGATGTTGAGTCCATGATGTATTAGTTTTTTCCTTCATTAGCTTGTAGTGCTCATGGTCTACTTAAACAGGTTGATAATTTGCGCAAACATGTTCATGGTAGTGGACTTGCTCAGAAAATTGAGTTAGTCATTACATCTCCCTTGCTCAGGTAATTTTGTTTTAATGGTCTTGCAAATTTCCATTAATATGTCAAACTTGCAAGCTGTGGTTATTAGAAATCTATGAATAAAAACATAAATTTTCCACATGTTATTTCTTTCATTGGATTGAATGTTTTTATGTTCTTCTTCTTCTTCTTTTTCTTTAGCTCCTAATTTTTTATGCATTTCCATTTGTACATTACATCCCTTCTTATATTGTCACATTGCACATCTATTTTATTTTTTGTGTGTGCTTGTTCTCATTGACTGAAATCTAGATAATAACTACTTTGCATGTAGGTGTAATTGCAGTTCTTTGGATAGTTGGTTTTAGTATAGAATTAATTGTATATAAAACATTCATTAGCGTTTTTACTTTCACTCCATTCCTTTTAACTTCTAGGGAGTTCATCCTGTGACAAGAGGAGAAGCTTGAGAGAATATCAACCTCTTTTCCCTGCTGTCAATTTCTCATTGGTAATTTCATTTTTATTAGGTTATTATATTGATAATTTTCTTGGTTATTTACAAGATTACATGATTGTTGTTTCAGATTGAAAATGATGAGGACATTCTTTGCCAACCTGACATTGGGAGGCAAATGAAGATGTAGCCAGCAGAGGCATGAAGTTTTTTAACTAGTAAGGATTACTTTTCCGAAGTACTTACCTTGACTTGAACTTGTCATCTTGAGATTCATCACCACCATCATCATCCGGCTGTTCCAATATGATTAGGTTAGGAATATATTATTACGAATTACTGTTTTTATGAATTTGGTGTATGCCTTCTAAAATGTGCTTCCTCTGAGGAATCACTACAACATTGAAGAAATAAAATCAATTATGGCCATTTGCTGCCTTTTCCAGATAAATATTCCTATCTTCTTTCATTTATAAATGGACCAAAGTTTTTCATTAATTGTTATCTTTAACAAATAATGGCTGGGGTGAATGCATCATGTGATGATGTAGTCCATGCAATGTTAACTTAGGCTTACATGATAAATTAGTTTGACAGAATAATATTGCTTTTTGGACTACATTAGATCTCTCTCAATTTGGAATTTTATTGTATTTTTGGAATTAATTTTAATTTTGTTAGGAAGTTGCCAATGCAAGTCCTTTTTAGGTTTATATTTTTGAATATTGTCTAATCCCCTAAGTTGTAAAAACAGAATTAATGATAAATAATTTAAGAGTTTTTGTTAAGTCATTTAGCTTGAAAGCATCTTTTCCTCTCTATGTTACTTCTGTTGCTATTGTTTTGCTAGGTAATCTAACCATACTTTTGTATTTTGCCTTATAATATTCTTTCATTGTGCGCCAATGGTGTATCCAATCATGTGGTTATGATATTTGTTTATGTATGAAAGTGTTGAGATCTCTCGTCAGTTGATCCCTGGTCAATTTGGTGTTAAAATTTACTATGAAGAGACTTCTTAATATGTTTAACCTCATAAGTTCAAAATAATTAAGTTTCCAGTGAATTCTTCTTCTTCTCTACTCTCTACATCTTTGGCTGTTTTTTGTCTGTCAACTAAGAAATGAAAAGAATTAAATAAATAAGAGTTTTGAAAAACGTATGAAACCTTTAAAGGACTAGCCTTGTTCTGCAAGTTTGTGAGATTATTTACAATGAATGACGTTAACTGAAATACAGAAGAAAAAAGGGTTCGATGCATAAAAGTTTCTCATTGCTTAGTCAGATCTTAATTTTTATGTCTTGGACAAATTATGTTCATGTGGTTATTACAAGGGTATAACCAAAAATTGGATAGTTCGTTATAACCTAGGTTCATCCACCTAGCAAGGCAAATGTGAACCAAGTACTTACATGATTGGATAATGTTTATTGCCAAGGCCTCTGCTAAAAAAATCACTTGTAATGCTTAAAGTTTAAATTTAAATTCTTCATCTTGTCCGTGTTTGTCTTGACCATTCAATTTTCTTTAATAGATGTGATGTGTTGTTGGGCTTGCGATCATCATCATCATACAAAATTTCCAAACTTATAAATGTCTATTAAATGGATCTCATCTCTCTAGTTTCTTTGTTTATGAGCTTGGAATATTAATTCAATTTTTTTTCAATAAATTTAGGTTGTGGACACGGAAAGAAAAAGAAATTGCAATTGTGTCGCATTGTGGATTTCTTTACCATACTCTCGGTAGATTGAGCAAGGATTGTGGACCTACTTTAAGGGCGGAGATCAGCAAAGAGTAAGTTATTTTAAAATATTTCTCTTATATATGGTGTGATGCAATAGAGAGACCTTTTGGAAGCCGTTTATGTATTAAGTTGTCTGATATTTACGCTCAAAATAAATTAGCTGTTGGTCATTCTACCTTTTCTTTGAAAACAGACACGTATCGTAGCACAACCTTAATTGTACCTTTTAACCTAATAAATGATCTCAAACAATATCAGGAAATATTTTGATAATAACAAATTTTTTAACAAATAATACTCAAAGCCGTTACATTCATAACTGCTAATAACAAAATTTTTAACAAATAATTCTTACATTTTAAGATCTTTTCAACTAACAAAATTACAACCGAGCCTATAATAAAATACTCTTTTCGATCATGACTAAAAATATAATAGAAGCAACCCTGATGCGACTTCTGTCCCTCTTTACTTCTTCAAACATCTTCAACAAGTACAAACGGGTACATCACTTTAAAATTTCTTTCTTTATTTGTATTTGATGTACTTATTTGCGTTCAATGCCTGCCCATTGCGCAAGAATCTTGGCTAATAACATTTTGAAGCCGCTTGATTTGGATTGTGAATGTTTTCATATATTTGAACATGCATTATCTGGACTCAGCATCAACTACCAGATCCAATTTTGATGAAGAATGATTTTAAACAGATTACCATAAATAGCAAGAACTCAAATGGTGACACACTAAAATGTGCAATTAATTTGGAAATTTGATAAATAAATAGAAAGAGACTGTCATACATCTAATCCGTTGTCCTTATCTCTTATTTCTCTTTTGAATGCTTTTTTTTGTTATATGAATCACGCTAGCATATGACTGTCTCATCTGGAATTGATCTACCTAGTGATGTTGCTGAAAAGAGACACCCAGGAGAAGAAACTAAATTAGTTTAAGGATCTTAGCTTATATGTTGTAAGCCATTGTACGTCTGTCTTCCTCAGTCAACCTTTTGAAGGTTTCAACGAACTCCGAAATCATTTTTTTCAATGGGTAGGAATTTTCGAGAGCTTCTGGACAAAATTGTTGTAGACATTTATTCATTCCTTTGTAGTCAGTTCATTTCATTAAATTGTTTTACTAACTGGAAAGATGTTTGGTTAATAATGGAATACCAAATTCTAGTTGTGGACTACCTGCTTGAGCTCTGCCATTAAAGGACAGGCTAATTTACTAGATTATTCTTGCATTGGATTATTTGTGTTTTGATGTGACTAAACTTTTGGGAAGTACAATTAAGTACCAACCCTGGTTTTGCAGTCATATGATTTGGCTAGTGCCCTAAGCCTCTTTTATGATAAAAGGAGAGGGGTTGATGTCCCAAGCCCCAAGGGAACCCCTCCTCTTTTAAGGGTAAGATGAGCTGATGGCAGAGAGTTTGCAAAGCTGGACATGAAGCTCAATACCAGGCTTCAAGGAACCATGAAAAACTGGCTCAATAAAAAACTCGAAAATAAAAAACCAAACGATTTTGCTATTATTAAAATGAAATGTTATTGGTTGGTAGATTTTGTTTGATGGTGAGTGGTGAACCGTGAGCAGAGCTGCCCATTTCAAATTAAATTAAAAGTAAATTTAATTTAAATTTTTAACTTAAATGTAAAGAATTTAATTGCACTGTTTTTATTTTGAAACTGTATTTTTATTTTGAAATGGTAATGGCAGGAGCCTCTTCTTTGGTTGTTCGATGTTTTATCAAATTACTTACCATTAATACTGAAGGTAGTTGCTTAATTACCATCTTCGGAAGAAAAACTAATAAGTTATCTCATAAGATAAGTAGTAATTTTTCTATATTTAATTAAAGTTGTCTATTACTAGTACTTTTAAAGATTAGTTTAATGAAAGTTGTCTGCTGATATACCTTACTCTAGCCAAAATTTTACTAGTGGTCATGATTGTTCCGACATGGAGTAACAAGATTTATTACCTATTTCTTGAATTCACAAGGCTTTTCAACTGATAGGCAAAGCCGAGGTATATGTTTACCTCAAATTAAGGTATACTAATCATGTAGATTCTAAAAATTGAAGGAAAGGAAGATAGTGGAAGCTATTGTTTTTAGTGTTAATTTCTCGAAAATGGTAGAGTTTGTGCACAAAATAATATAAGGATTTGTGAGAATGCTTAGACATGTTTATGCCATACAATATTTTTAGAATATTAACTAATTTTTCTTCACTATAAACTAATTGTAGTTAGCATTGTGAGAGCAACATGGGATTCGTTGTGGAGAATTGCAACAAAGTCCTTAGCCAAACATGTTCGGTATCTGGACATGACTAATTAGAACTTCTAATATCAAATTCCCACCAAGATATAGGATCATCGGCTTGCTCAAGAGATATTAAATATATTCGTTAATGTCCACTATAATTTGAGATTAAGAGAGAAGCAAGGAAGATGGAGATCTAATTGTGATCTCCTTTTCATAGCTGTGTTTTTTATTACACAGCTGTAGCATTTTACTTCCCAGAAATTAAGATGAACTACAGCTCAAGAATATGGGATAATTTAATTTTCAGAATATGGGCTAGAGACGGTACCGTCACAAGGACCGTAAATCCATTTTTGTTGTTTGGACTTATTATGATATATATAAATATCCATTTATTATGTATGGTGGCTATTTTCTACGATTCATTTTTGTTGCATGTTGGATCTTAAATGATTTCTTCAAAAATTGACGTATGATTTCAGTTAATTACATGATCTATACCTCGTTCTATTTATATTCTGAGATTGGGAATTTGGGAGACCCCAGTGGTGGTGCTGAGTTTCTTTGCGGCTGGTTCAAAATGAATCATGAATCAGACAGCTTGAACTGATTTCAATCTCTCCGATTCATGTTTTTTATAAAAACCAATTCATACACCGATTCCGATTAAAACTATGGCGCATAATATATAGACTTGCAAACAAGCACATTAGAGTGATCTTCTACCTCTAGTCTTAGGTTTACCAAATGAGTCTTTTTATTTTATACTAAAGCCATCCATAATTGGGAACCAAGAACTACAATTGCAGTAAAAAAAAACGCTTTCATGTGTAATATATTTATGACAAAGCATAATAACTTTTATCTAAAAAATCGGACTATATATCATTCCCTCATTTAATTAATCTCTTAAATTAGAATCTATATTAGACCGTGCTTGATACAATGTCTCGTCCAGTATTTTGATAACGCCTAGAGAGACCTTCATGATCAACCAACATTATTGTCATAAATTGATTTCAATAATTCGAATTTGAAGGAGAGACTTGATCAGACAAATCTACTTGAAGTGCAATTTGGTAATAAAAAAATGGTGGTTTTCCTTTCTAACGGTGATACCAAAGGCTTCATCCATGTCCACCTCCTCTCTAGTTCCCGGAGCTAGCTCCCTATCAAACCAGTGTAGAAGATTTACCAGTACAAACTCCATGGTTGTAGTTGCATAGTTAATTCCCGGGCAGCTTGGGCGGCCTGCGCCAAATGGGACGAGCTGAAAATCATGGCCTTTAAAATCAACATAGCTGTATTTACCATTGCAATTCGTAAATCTCTCTGGCCAAAACTCATCAGGTGCTTCACATGATGTGGGATCCCTTCCAATTGCCCAAGCATTACTAAGAACTCTAGTTTTTGCAGGAATAAAGCACTCTTGGATCTGAACATTTTGCATGGATTGCCTGTGGACTAACATTGGGCTGGGTGGATGCAATCTTAGTGTTTCCTTCACCACTGATTTCAAGTAGTCCATCTGATTAATGACATCCTTTGTTATCCGATGTCTTCCGATGATGACTTTTCGAATGTATTCTTGCAATTTTTTGACCAGTCTTGGCTGTCTAACGTGCTCGGTCATTAGCCACACAATGGTAATGTGGATACTCCCTGTTCCACCAGCAAAATTGTCCTAAAGAAGAGAATAGACAGATAATAATTAGAGATGAATGCAACATAATCCTAAACATCTTAGTGTACCGTCTACCACGGATCCTCTTAAAATCCATTATGACTTATATGTTTCTAAACCCTGGTTTTTTGTTCTTGAAAATTATAGTATTTTAACAGGTAGGTACATATTGATTATACATATTAATCACAAATAACCATTTTATTTATAATTTTATAATCTGATTGAGCCTGGTTCGATCCCGTGGAACCAGATCTATTCTATACCTGTAGTGGTTATATATCCCATGTAACAACCTTGTTGCACCAAACCCACGCACCTGTCGCCATGCACTAACCCATGCACCGTGAAAACCTTAGCCCACTAGCACGACATTGGGTTGTACCATCGGCTAGACCCACTAGCCAACTGTCACAGGTCTAGTCCATGGGACGAGACGGGACTAGGATTTGGTAGTTGTTCTTAGGGTTCCCGTGTCCAAGGGAGGTGATCGGAGCATCTCGGTGGTGAAAACAACCTACCACACTAATTCGTGTTATGTTGCAGGCATGAAACATGGTGCACGAGACTGTCGGGAGCGGCAGTCCATGCGGCTGATGTATCGGTAACGTGTACCGAGATTGGAGCCGTGTCGGGACGGAGAGACCTCGTGACGGGTGTGGTGCGTGATGCAGCGGTAGCCGAGTGCTGGTGACCGAGCACTATCGGCTAGGCATCACGAGCATGGGTCGTGCAGGACCGATCAGGCATACCGAGCAAGGACCTAGCGTGATCGATCACCAGTGCCGAGCGCGTGTCGAGCGGTACCGAGCATTGAGCGGTATCGGGTCTCGGCGTGATCGGTACAAGCAGCGGCACTGGGTTGCGGCAGGTACGGGTAGTGCGTGCGGTGATCGGTAGCGGTACCGAGAACCAGCGCTAGCGCGTACCGGTATTTGGATCTGTCGACGTGTTCGAGTGATCGAGCAGTCCCGGTACATGGAGCGATGAACGAGCGCTATCGGTAGCGAGTACCGGTACTCAGGATTGGTGACCGGTACCCGGTAGCGGTACTTGTGGGCATGATCGGTAACTGGATACTGGTATTTGGAGCGGTACCCAGTCCCGTGCGGTGTCGGGCGCAGATGAGTAGCGGTACTCGAGTTCCGGCATTCTGGTCGGAATTTTCCACAGCGCCGGGAGGATGGAACTCTTGGGTTCGATTGCTAGACTTGGTCGAGCCATGGGTGGAACTTGGCCAGCAGTGCATCAGGTTGGAGATAAAGATCATGGCAAGATTTGGGATCTGATTCCAGGCCTTATCTTGTGGAGAAGATAAACATGGAGGAGCATTATCTGTTGGAGTAGTAGATAAAGTTCGGGATCTCTTATCCAATGGCGAATTGGATAAGACAACATCATTGGAGATAAAGATAGAATCAAATCCAAGGAGTATCTTAGGGAGTTCAAGATAAACACGAGCAGACTCTATAAATATCTGCTGGCATCTTCACTTGGAGAGGGGGACGACAATTAGTGTTCTGCAACTTGAGGAGAGGTACTCAAGTGGCAGAGAGAACAAGTGCGAGATTGTGTGAGAGTGCTGTGTGGAGAAGTAGTCGCCGAGATCCATTGTGGGTGGTGGAGTTGCTGCAGCCAGGCCTTCACGCCGAAGG
>JAVDBV010058610.1:0-10522 GCA_032619315.1 Piper longum
CAGGGCTAATCGCGGGAGTAGAAGAGGGACAGGTGGGTGCAGCCGGAAGGTTTCCTTCACCACTGCTCGGAGATATGGAAGGTTAGCGATGTCTGATTCTTCTACTTGTCTTCCTGGTCCAACAGCCTCTCTGAGCTCGACTCGAGCCCTCTCCATGGTTTCCGGTCGCCGGAGCAGCTCGGTCATGGCCCACTCTAATATTGTGGATGATGTGTCCGTACCAGCGGCAAATAATTCCTTTCGATAAAGACAACCATGAAAATTACTTAGTATAATACGTCTCCGTCGTCCAATTTGTTTATTAATTCTTCCCTTTATTCATCGTTAATTATTCAAATGAAATCATAAAGTTATAATCGATGATTCTCATTAACATATAGAAATAGATATTGGTAGCAGGTGGGTATTTATATGTGAGTGAAGAAGATATATAATTTGGTGATTAAAAAAAACAAGAAGAAGAGTTGAAGGCATACCACAAATTGAGCTTTCAGTTGAATGTCGGTGGGGCTGTCTTCCTTCTTCTCCTCCTGCATGTCCAGAAGCGCGTCCAGTAGATCGTTCTTACGGGTAGAGGAAGCACGTCGGCTCAACCGCCGCTCCACAATCCACTTCTCAAACATTAAGTGCAGCTTTTTCACTAGAACACCCACCCGCTTTCGATTCCCTTGAGGATCGAATGGCCGGAGGAATGGGAAGAAATCGGCCACATTGGGTTTCCCTGCTTCTTCATTGAGAGTGCGAGCGAGGGCCTGGAACTCCCCCACAGTCTCCGACCTAAGATCAACAATGTCGAGCGAGAATTCGATGTTGGATATGATGTTGTTCAATGTCGCGTGAATGAGCCTACGAACGCTCACTTCCTGTCCCGCCCGACAAAACTCAGATATATAAGCAAGGAGCTCGTCCACCTTCTTCTTCCTCATACCCTGGCTGGCCTCGAGGCTGTGGGAGCTGAAAATATGCTTGTTGTACAAGGTACGGAGCTGCTTCCACCGGCCCGCCGGAGGCAGCCACACCATGCCCAAGTCATGCTCGTTGGTGGCACGGACCCCGTCGAATAGGAAGCGGCCGATAAGAGCCTGGTCGTTCTTGAGAAAGACAGCTTTGGCGGCGTCGACGGAGGAGACGACGACGGTGGTGAGTTGGCCGAGTCGGAGGGACATGACCGGGCCATACGTTTTGGCAAGCTCAGCAAGGGAAGTGTGGACTTGGGGACTTATGAGGTGGAGGTTTCCGATGATGGGGAGGGGAGTTGGTCCTGGTGGTAGTCCAGAGAGCTTCCTCGAGAGAAGTCCTAGAATGTAGACAGAAATAGGGAGAAGCAAAATCAAGAGGAAGGAAGCCAGAATGAGCTCCATTGTGAAGTGCCCAATTGATGGCTAACAATAGGTAAGTTGAATGCCATGGCCAGTACTCGTGGGGTTCTTATATAGCTTTCGAGTTTGGTACTCACTAGTAATACCACCTGATACACTTATTTTATTTGTTCCATTTTTTTCTCGTGGCTACTAGCCACACAACCTAACTTTTTAGAAGTCAAAATCCATGGGTGAGACTTCCAAAAAAACAAAAAAAAAAAAACATGGGTTCGTGGCTTTGCATGAGAAAGATTCCAATCACTATTCTACCGACCTTTCTAATATTAACTGGACGGCAAGGACACAACCTTTTCGTCATGCTGCTCATATGGAGATCATTGCCCTATAAATTCAAATTTTTGACTCCATTCAAATTTTTCAGTAGAGTCGGCTCGGCTCAGATCGGGACTTGATAGAGTCACAATAGAGTCACGAAAGCTGTAGCTTTTAGTAATGTTAAACTAGGATTGATAATGAGTATTGAAACAACATAATTGTCATGTAAATTATAAATAATTCCTAATAAAATCAAAATATGTGTATTGGGCTAATTATGTAAAAATTTTTCTTAGTTTGTATTATAATATAATAAATAATAAAAATTTAAAATTATCAGAGGACAAAAATGATCACATATTATAATATTCTTTTAAAGTCATACTCAGTGAATTGTATTTAATAAAGATAATTATTATTAAAAAATATTTTTTGCACTACATTAAGGTCATTTTTTAACCTGATATCAAAGCCCATTCTCTTCTATTTTAGTCTACGAAGACAAAACAAATTGTTCTACATCTTATGCCTCAAAATTCAATTCGGCAAGCTGTTAAAGCCGTGCCTTGGTAGCAAGTTATATTTTTATCAAAAAATGGATTTTAATTTGGTGAGTTGGCTGCGTATGGCCGAGTTTGAAACGAGTCAAAATGAGTCAATTAACAAGTCATACAAAAATAGAGCTACAATCCAAGTTTAATTTTGCTGTTCGCCGAGCAGATTTGACTCGGTACAAACTTATCGAGAACAAACACGATTTTCAAGGCTATAAAATTGCAATAGTGAACACGCACAGAGAAAGGGGAACAGTTCCCAGCTCATTATTCCTCCCCATATTTTAATCTAAGGTTGCTGCCTTAACAACAAACTAAAATACATGATTTATTGAAAATCTAATATTACTATGTCTTCCCACTATTATTTTCTTTTTTTGTGTGTAACGAATTACAACAAACATGAGATACAAAATGCATAGATGATATTGTAGGAGGGAGTTAATAAAATTACAAATTACACAAATTATGTAACGACTTGGCGACTTAAATATCTAGAGAAGGTATAGCATCAGCAATATATAAGAATATCAGCACTATAAAAATCTGGCCATCTACTTTTAAATCACATGGTTGTATTTTTTTATGACTTGGATAAAATTACCCTTATTATCTAACCATTCATGAAATCAAATTACTTATATTAAGTTTAGCTAACACAAGAATATCAAAGGTTGATGATACTAATTTTTTTTAAATAATAAGCCTAATATATTTTTTTAAAATAATTAATCTAAATTAAAGATCTATAAACCTTCCTCATTAATATTTCAGATATTACCTTAATAACTATTTCATATGAGACTAGAAATGTCATCATAAAAAATTTTCACCTCACCCCAAGGGTTTAATCCATGTCCAATTTAGTACAGCACACTATAATACTGTCCCAAGTTGATTTTGTTGCTATTTGTAGGCATGACCTAGTATAAATTGATAAGCTTTCATGTCTTTTTAAAGTAGGTAACTAAAGTTAAACATCTATAAGCTCAATTTTGCTAACATATTGGATCTTATCCTAGTACTAATATATGCCAGTTGCTTGTTGATTGTGCCACGATAAAATTAAATTTTTAGGCTTTATAATGAGTTATAAGTGTAATATGATCCCAATTACTAATACTAACCCACTTTCTAAACTTGAACTATTCCACTTATTGAGTGGGATACCAGTGTATAAAAAACATTGTCATAAAAAGTGGAGATTGAATATATTTTTTTTTAATCATGGCTCATGCCCATGTCAAAGACTATTCTCCTAGGTTTTTTTATGATTGCTTTGCCGACTTGCTTTTTTCACACTAAATTTCAAATATTTGATTTCTCGAACCGAATAATCATCAATGAATCTCTGACATTACCCACAATTCTTTTTTTTTCTAACGAAACAATTAAAAAAAACTCCATCATATTGCATTTAATTTTTTGTTATTATTGGCACAAAGAGTCAAATGCAGTGAAACGTAAAATATTGTTAATTTGAAGGCAGGACTCGTACAAACAAAAAACATGTGTTAAAAATATAATTTTCTCTCAATTACACATAGCATTTCTGGATGATAATCAACTCGGCATAGATACCACACTATGTGTATGAAAAAGACTAGATTAAATGAGTAAATGTTAGATTCTTATTTTCGATGTAAACTTTATTTAAATAAAAAAGATAGATTATAATTAGGAAAAATTAAGGTAGGCTACAATGCCTCATACAAGTTATCGCTTATATGAACTGCGTCTTAATTTGAACCTTTATTAATGAGGTCTATATGTATGGAAATTATGGAGAGTGCATAAGGAAACGGTTGATTAATTTTATCTTTTTTACATATCAATATGACCTATTTTAATTTTTTTGAAATGTACTAGCAATTTTAAAATATTTTTACAATTTTTATTATAATTATTTCGATAATTAATATGAAAAGTTTAAAACAAATAGATTGATTTGAAAATTTATTATCACCCTCATTATTTATTTTTATATCAAAATATGTATATTGGGTTAATTATGTAAAATTTTTCTTAGTTTGTATTATAATTTAATAAATAATAAAAATTTAAAATTATCAAAGGACAAAAATGATCACATATTATAATCTTCTTTTAAAGTCATACTCAGTGAATTGTATTTAATAAAGATAATAATTATTAAAAAATACTTTTTGACACTGCATTAAGGTCGTTTTTTAACCTGATATCAAAGCCCATTCTCTTCTATTTTAGTCTACAAAGACAAAACAAATTGTTCCACATCTTATGACTCAAAAGTTCAATTCGGCAAGCTGTTAAAAAGCCGTACCTTGTGAGCAAGTTATGTTTTTATCAAAAAATGGATCAAGTTATTTTTTTATCAAAAAATGGATTTTAACTTGGTGAGTTAGCTGCGTATGGCTGAGTTTGAAACGAGTCAAAATGAGTCAATTAGCAAGTCATACAAAAATAGAGTTTCAATACAAGTTTAATTTTGCTGGTCGCCAAGCAGATTTGACTCGGCAAACTAATCGAGAACAAACACGATTTTCAAGGCTATAAAATTGCAATAGTGAACACGCACAGATATAGGGGAACAGTTCCCAGCTCATTATTCCTCCCCATATTTTAATCGAAGGTATCTTCTGCCTTACCAACAACAAACTAAAATACACGATCCATTGAAAATCTAATATTACTACAGTATCTTCCCACTATTATTTTCTTAATTTTTTGTGTAACGAATTACAACAAACATGAGATACAAAATGCATAGATGATATTGTAGGAGGGAGTTAATAAAATTACAAATTACACAAATTATGTAACGACTTGGAGACTTAAATATCTAGAGAAGGTATAGCATCAGCAATATATACGAATTCTACAATATAAAAGTCTGGCCATCTACTTTTAAATCACATGGTTGTATTTTTTTATGACTTTGACAAAATTACCCTTATTATGTAACTATTCATGAAATCAAATTACTTATATTAAGTTTAGCTAACACGAGAATATCAAATGTTGATGGTACTATTTTTTAAAAAAAATAATAAGCCTAATTTATTTTTAAAAATAATTAATCTAAATTAAAGATCTATAAACCTTCCTCATTAATATTTCAGATATTACCTTAATAGCTATTTCATATGAGACTAGAAATGTCATCATCAAAAATTTTCACCTCACCCCATGGGTTTAATCCATGTCCAATCTAGTCCAGTATACTATAATACTATCACAAGTTGATTTTGTTGCTATTTGTAAGCACGACCGAGTACAAATTGATAAGCTTTTGCCGTCTTTTTAAAGTAGATAATTAAAATTAAATATCTATAAGCTCAATCTTGCTAACATATTGGATCTTATCCTAGTATTAAGATATGCACGTCGCTTCTTGATTGTGCCACAATAAATTAAATTTTTAGGCTTTATAGTGAGTTATAAGTGTAATATGATCCCAATTACTAAACTTGAACTATCCTACTTATCGAGTGGATCGGTGTATAAAAAACATTGTCATAAAAAGGGATGACTGAATATATATTTTTTTTCAATCATGGCTCATGCCCATGTCAAAGACTATTCTCGAAGTTTTTTTGATGATTGCTTTGCCAAGTTTCTTTTCTCACACTAAATTTCACATATTTGATTTCTCGAACCGAATAATCATAAATGAATCTCTGACATTACCCACAATTCATTTTTTTGCTAACGAAATAATTAAAAAAAAAACTCCATCATATTACATTCAAATTATTGTTATTATTGGCACAAAGAGTCAAATGTAGTGAAACGTGAAATATTATTAATTTGAAGGCATCCACCAAGTTGGACTAGTATAAACAAAAAATAATTAATAGTATATCTAATTTTCCAAAAACTAGTGTTAAAAATCTAATTTTCTCTCAATTACACGTAGCATTTCTGGATGACAATCAACTTGGCATAGATACCGCACTATGTGCAGGAAAAAGACATTAGATTAAATAAGTAAATGATAAACTTTATTTAAATAAAAAACATATTATAATTAGGAAAAATTAAGGTAGGCTACAATACCTCATACAAGCTTTAGCTTATATGAACTGCATCTTTAATTTGAACATTTTTTATTGAGATCTATATGTATGGAAATTATGCAGAGTGTATAAGGAAACTACTGATTAATTTTATGTGTTTTACACATCAATATGACCTACTTTAATTTTTTTTAAATGTACTAGCGATTTTAAAATATTTTTATAATTAATTATTATTACAATTACTTCAATAATTAATATGAAAAGTTTAAAACCAATAGATTGATTTGAAAATTTATTTGCACCCTCATTATTCATTTTTATATCTAATAATTTAGATTTTAGGTAATTGAACCTACTAATTTCTCCAAATGAAAGTTGTATCACATGTGATCTATATGAGTGTAGCTTATATAATTAGTAATATATTATTTTTATTTTATTACATTTTAATTGGTCAAATTTCTTACTTTTTATTATAGTACGACTTTTAGCTCCCTTGATAATAAGTGTAGATATTATTACAAAGGAAAAAGTTTTTTCTCTGCTTTTCCTACGTCATCTCCGTATCATGGAGAAAAACTATAAATTTTTTTTTACATTTAGAAATATTTTAAGGTGAGTATACATTAATTTTTTAAATTTTCTCCACCCAAAAAAATATTCATTAATTTCAAAGCGTTGAGAAATTTGGTGTGGAAAAAAAGTGGATGGAGAAAATTTTCCCAGAGTGTGGAGAAAAGTTATAATGATTAACACATACTTAACTTCAAAAAAAAATAAAACTAAGATTTTTCGGTTCTTTCCTCCACTACATTTTTTTTAATCCAAAGAAAAACATTTTTTTTTTGTAGTGTACGCTTGTCTAAAAGTTTAAAAGACAAATGAAATGGCTATCCCTACCTCAATTGATAATAGTTGATCCAGTACAAATTGAAAGGAAGGGGTTGTATAATTGTATTCTAGCTAACTAGTACAGCTGCAGCTCCGCAAACAAATATAATAATCTATCTATTAGTGGCGAGTATCATGTGTGTTAATGTTTAATACAATAATGCACTCCAAATTTGGGGCTTTGGTGTAACATAATTTGTAATGGCAGCTTACATAATGCTTCGAAAATGAAAATGTTTAGTTAACAAGGAGATTTGAACGTGGTCGCCCAACTATTATTGTTTATCCTTGACATTACTAAACACCATATTTTTATTGCGTACAAAATGCACGTGAGAATGTGGACAGCTCAAAATATAAAATGCCGATGTAATTTATTATTTATCTTGCATCATATTAAATAAATGAATTAAATAACCGTGAATGACATTTATTTTGTCATGCACTGTTGTTATGTATCTACGAGGATACTATTAAAATGCACACCTACTACTGTAACTTTTGTCTCCTTTGAGTTGCTCCTTTGGTTAAAGACACCTTCTCTTTGCAATAAGATGTCATAAATCTGATCCCTTTTTATAGAGGTCTTCAACTTAACTCATTTGTATCAGAGAGTGCTAAAAATTGTATTAGAAGGCGCTAAGATAACCTGGTTTGTGTTAGAGAGTGCTAACAATTAATAAACATTATATATTTATACTAATCAATTGGGATGGGTGCTTAGATAGAGCATGTAAGTTGTTTATAAAAAGAGATTTATATCTAACATTGTCTTTGTCAAAAAATTAGCTAATGGTTTTACTTTTTTGTGAGAACCCTTAAATTTGTTCCGCATTCAATACTTAATGGAGTTAAATCTAATATATTATCATAGGTGTGCATTACAATTCTTTAAATTTGTTGAAATATTTAAAAATGATGATTTAAGCTCATCAATCTATTCTTAGAATGGACCATTTCAAAATGTATCAAAACCAATATTATTCTAAATTATATAATGGACAGGATAAAATTAACGGGTGTTAGCTAGGCCCATGGGTTAAGAAAAAAACCCCGAGTGGTAAATTGTGAGTTTCCCAAATTAATTCTACATCTAGCACTTATACTAGGGTTAGATCCGGTGTAGGCGCACCTATAGAACTTCAATTTATATTAAATACAAGACTTTGTTCATCCGTTTGCTTAAAGGGTATGTCATGATTATAAGTTTTATAACATGTTCGAATGAGCAGATAATAAATTGAGGATACAAGATCAATGGGGCAGAATCAAACTTAATTCCGATGACTCGTAAACTAGAGTAATATCTCCTAATTTTCGTTTCTCGTTAGGCTGAACTAGTTTAGATATACATATAACATAACATAACAGGAAAATTCTCCTGTATGAATAATAAACTATATGGACGAAGCAGAGACCGATGCTCACAAGAAGAAGCATAGAGCGTTTGCTTGAATAATGAAAATATGGACTTAAGCAAAATGAAGGAAAATACTGAGTACACAAGATTGATTTTTAATCTTCTCAGATAAAATATAGAAAGTTTGTTTTCCAATATTGAATAGATCTTGCTTCCAATTTTACTGGGCCGCACCAACCTAACTTATTGTACATGAAAAAAAAAATTCTGCTCCATTGAATTGGTTTATGTACAAACATGCACAGCGTGGGTGGTGTGATCTTCATCACCACCGTCGAGGATGCCTTTCCCCTTCCCCAGTTGGCTGCTCTGCTTCGCCATCGCCAAGGAGAAGACGATCTGCAACTGGGAGAGATGGATCGAGGCAATGGCAGGAGACGGAATCAGAATCGATTCCAGGCTCCCTAGACGTCCCCCTTAAAAGTAGGACTGAAAACAAAAACTACAACTAACCAAGATTTCAATTTCATCAAAAAGTGTCGATTACAAATTCAAGTTCTGTTTTTATACAGAGCACGAGCGCGTGCTCTGTTTCACCAGCCAACCAATCCCATACAAACACCTGCATTTACCATAATGCCCTCTCGTCCCTCTCTACCCACTATATTCATACCAATTACCCTCCCCTTTGAAATAACCTTGTCCCCAAGGTTAGTAAAGGTTAAAATTTACAAAGTACAGTCCTCAAGGTTGCTAGAGCATTACAAATTGTGAGCAAGAACATCATTACAACAGTTCACTCAGTCATTGTAGCTGGTAATGAATGATAGACACAAGCAACAACTGGTACTGAAGCTTGCAATTATGAAACATGGAAGACATGGAAGACATTTTGAAGTAAAGAAGTGTGTCCCTCCTTGACCTGTTTTTGCTATGCCCAACACAGCCAAATCAATCTTCTCCAAATTCATGCCAAGATTGTCTGGTACAACTTGTCCTCAAAGTTACTTCTCAAATACAAAATGAATTCCTCTATCAGTGTAATCAACTTCATACGCTTCAGCTGTCCTTTCAACTCTGAAAATTCTGACAGTATGATATTCTCACAGTTCTTGATAATATCCTCCCCAGGGCCTTCTTCAAACCAACGCTCTCTTAGCTTTCTCGTTGATATGGAAACCCCCTTTTCTGATGAAAGTCACCCTATCACTTAGTGGCCACCAAGAAAAGAAGCTTCTTGCAACACTCAAAGCTTCCATCCAAGTAGCTTCGTTGAAATGTACCACGCCCCTCGTCTTGTGTATGTGTTGCTTTCCCTGCCACAAAATAATATCCTCAGGTCGAGTGGTTACATAATAGATTCTCGGGTTAGCAAGGTGTTCGAATTGTTGAAGGATGTAGGCATGAGGTGTATTTGACAAAATCGCGTCTGCTTTATGAATTGCACCTTTCATGCCCCTGGCTGGATCAGTAAGAACCAACTCAGCACCAAAATCAGTAAGATCATGAACTAGGAAACTTGTTTGCCAAATTTTCCACAGCAGCAAAAGCAAACACTTTGGTTCCACTAAATGCTTTGTAACATTTTCATCTCCATGTTGCAACAAACAGGTCAATGTCTGAAAATCTTCTAGAATAATTCGATTGAGGATTCTTGAATGCCTGAAACCTTTTAATGTGGTCACTCCAGCCTGAGTGTCTGCTCTTTTGTCTTCTAAAAAGGCCACAGTCATAGGTTTGTCTTCTACATTAGTTTTGTTGTTACCACACACCATCTGACACAAACGTGAATCCCAATTGTCAAATATTTGAGCACTAATTCTGGAGCTAGATAGAGGACAACCCCTTTCGCAGCACGTGTGCCTACCACCATTCTTCTTCCACTCACCTGCTCTATCACATTGATGCTTCAGCATGTCTTTATCCCCTCCATCCATGTTTCTCACTGTATTCGTAATCTTAGAGCTTTGAATGACAACATTTTCCTCGAACAACTTTGTCATTGGTAAAACTTCCCTTTCTTTGATACCAATTTTGTTTTCTGAATTAGAATCAAGATGACATTTCTTTTCTTTGGAG
>JAVDBV010058611.1:0-10026 GCA_032619315.1 Piper longum
GCTCAACTCGAACCGACGGCTGAACCGATCGGCTAACGACTATAAAACCTGTGACTCGAATCACGGGTTTTACAAAAACAATAATAATTAGCACTTTTTACACCACAATCACAATGATTTCTTGTTTTACTAATAATACCTAATAAACTCCTAAACTAATAAAAATTAAATAAAAATCATTCAAAACATGACAAAAACTTAATATAAAATGCAAAGAATAATAACTCTTTTGCAGAGTTACCACAACCCCAAACTTGAATATTTGCTAGTCTCAACCAAAACTTAAACTAGACTCGACTCATTTCTCTAATCCACACAATCCATCCAACAAATGAATTTATAACTTCTAATTATTGCACGAATATTATTTCTTGAAATCAAATAATAACATTTCAAAATTCACAAGATACCAAATTGCAAACTAAATATCCAAACATAATTCCCAATATGAAAAGAAAATAAAATTCCCAAACTTATCTCACAAATAAGTTTAGAATCAGATTATACCATCATCCAATATAATTAAATCAAATTCTCCATAAGTTCAAGTATCAATTTTTACTCCACTAATATAAGTACCTTGCCAATTAAGATCAATAAGACTTTATAGGTTATAATGGGGCTAGGCTAAAGTCTAAAAATTAATATCATGGTAAAAAACAATAAACCCTAGCTCAAGAGTCTTTCTAAGCGTGAAACAAATTAATTTAAATCCTTTTCAACAACAATGCCATCCAATCATTTACATATGCTTCGAAAAACACACATAATTGATAGAACAACCATGAGGCACCTTTTTTTTCTTTCACAATTTCAACGCTTCATAATTTTTTTCTTTTTTTTTAAATATGAATGATAAACAATTCAAAATTCTCTAACAAAAATTTTAATTAAACAAACACAAATAAAACCAAATCTAAAAGAAACTCCCAAAATAAAAATTAAACAACCTATCTACAAAAATTAACTAAAATGCATGGGTTACCTCCCATGAAGCGCTAAATTTATAGACATCAACACAATTGTTCTAAGTTCCTAATGTGGGGAGAAAATAATGGAGGCTTGTTGTACATGAACATTACTTCCAAGATAAGTCTTAAGTCCCTGCCATTAACTTTAAAACTTGTACATGAACCTTTCTTATAAATTTTCACAGCTCCATGGGGAAATACTTGTGAGACGATAAAAAGGCCGGACCATTGTGATTTTAATTTTCCTAGAAACAATTTCAACCTTGAGTTAAATAATAATACCTATTGTCTGGGTTGAAAAGTATGACGGGAAATATTTTGATCATGAATCTTCTTTGTCTTTTCCTTATACAGTTTGGTACTATCATATGCCTCCATTCTTAGTTCATCTAGCTCATTTAATTGAAGAAGCCTTTTTTTCCCACAAGCTTTTATATCAAAATTTAACTTTTTAATAGCCTAGTATGTATCGTGTTCGAGCTCCACTGGAAGATGGCAAGCTTTTCCAAAAATCAACCGGTACAGAGACATTCCAAGTGGTGTTTTATAAGCCGTCCTATATGCCCATAAAACACCATCCAAACGTATAGACCAATCCTATTAGAAATCCCAGCTTGTCCACTTGTATGGGGGTGATAAGCTGTGGCTACTTTATACTTGATCCCATATTTCTGCAACAAAATCAAATTGACGGTTACAAAAATGTGTTCTAGGAGTGCCAAAGCGAGTAAAAATATGCTTTTTTAAGAATTTCAACACCACATTAGCATTACTAGTTGCAAAAGCAGTTGCTTCCACCCATTTTTATACATAATCGATCGCTACCAAGATATACAGATTCTAATGAGATGGTATGAACTGTCCTATAAAATCAATTCCTTAGACATTAAAAAGTTCCATTTCTAAAATGTTAATAAGTGCATTTTTTAATGACGTGAGATATTTTCCACTCTTTGGCAACAATCACACTGTAAAACAAAAAAAGGTGAGTCTTCAAATAAAGGAGGCCAATAAAATCCAGGTTGAAGAATTTTCATCGCGGTTTGCGCTCCACCAAAATGACCACCATAATTGGAGGAGTGACAATGATGGGAAATGCTATTTATCTCTTCGTCTGACACACACCTTCGAATAACTTGGTCACTACATCTTTTGAACAAGAAAGGATCATCCCATAAATAAGCACGCACATCATGGAGGAACCACTTCTTTTGGTGAGATCTTAGATCAGGAGGAAGTACCTCAGATGATCAACTACTTTACTTTTGGACACTTTTTTGTCTTTGATTACCAAATCAAACTCTTGTAGTAGGAGCACCCATTGAATTGATGTTGGTTTGACATTTTTTCTCAAATAAATACTTAAGACCCGCATGATCTATATAAACAATTACATTAATACAAATGAGGTAAGACCAAAATTTCTCTAAGGCGTACACAACAACTAACAATTCTTTTTCTGTGGTAGTGTAATTCAATTGAGATTCGTTGAGTGTCTTGCTTGCATAATAAATTGTGTGCAAAGTTTTCTTTTCGTTGCCTCAAAACAGCACCAACTGCATAATCACTAGCAACACACATTATCTTGAATGGTAAATTCCAATTAGGGCAAGCCAATATTGGAGAAGAAATCAATTGAGCTTTTAAGGCTTCAAAAGCTTCTAAACACTCAACATTTATATCAAAAGCAACATTTTTTTCTAACAAATTAGAGAGTGGCAATTTTGGAAAAATCTTTAATAAAACGGCAATAAAAACTTGCATGCCCAGTAAAACTTCTAACTCCTTTAATTGATGTTGGGATGAGCAGTTTTTCAAATTGTTTCAATCTTCGCTCTATCCATTTCCAAGCTCTTCCTGGATACTATGTGATACAAAACAATTCCCTCTTGTACCATGAAATGACACTTCTCCTAATTGAGAACGAAGTTGGTGTCTTCACATCGGTGGAGAACCCGATCAATAACCTGCAAACAATTATCATAAGTATCACCAAAAATAGAGAAATCATCCATAAATACTTCCATTCCATGTTCTACCATGCTTGAAAAATCACCATCATATAGGTGGAGCATTGCAAAGGCCAAATGGCATCTTGCGAAATGCAAATGTATCGTACGAACATGTGAAGGTTGTTTTCTCTTGATCCTCTGGGAGGATCATAATTTGATTGTATCCTGAATATCCATCAAGGAAACAGTGAAACTATTTGCCTGCTAGCCTATCCAACATTTGCTCAATGAATGGTAATGGAAAATAATCTTTTTTGGTAGCTTTGTTGAGTTTTTAGTAATCCATGCTTACTCTCCATCCCGTCACTATCCTTGTTGGAATTAATCCATTTTTCTCATTTGTTACCACAGTCATACCACCCTTCTTAGGTACACACTGCATAAGACTCACCCAAAAATTTTCAGAAATATGAAAAATTATACCTGCATCAAGCATTTGATAATTTCTTTCTTGACAACATCCTTCATGATTGGATTTAGCCGCCGCTAATGTTTGGGTTTATATCCATCTTCAAGAATGATTTTATGCATACAAAAGGAACGACTAATACCATGAATGCCAACAATAGTCCATCCTATATCTAGCTTATGCTCTCGCAATATTCTCAATAGTTTTTCTTTCTGCATACTAGTTAATGAAGACGAAATAATAACTGGTACGATCAAAAGGGGCTAGAAATGCATACCTCAAATGGAATGGAAGTTGTTTCAACTCTAAGGTTGGTGAGACTTTAATGGAAGGCTTGATTCTCGTTGATATTAAAGGTTGCAACTCCAAAGATTCAACTTTATCTTGACCTCGAGTGGCTGTTGGAGTAGAATTTAGCAGGTGCAAGTGCTCCCCTTTTTCCTCGTCACCAGAATCATCAACATCAGAAACTAATGCGGCTACTAAAGAGTCAATGAGATACATTTCCTCGAACATAGCTGATGAAGGAGAATGAGTTGCATCAATATAAAAATAATTATCTGTTGGTTTCAGATATTGCATAGCTTTAAAAACATTAAAGATCACTTCTTCATTATCTACTCTCAATATTAATTCACCAGTAGCTAAATCAATCAATGTCCTCCCCATGGCAAGAAAAGGCCTGCAGACTATAATGGGTACATTTGACTCTTCCTCCATATCCACAATCACAAGATAATACACTACACTCTTCATTAAGGGCAATTGTTTCAAAATCCTCCAACTTTTTTTTCTTAGATAATATTTGCCTCATGAATTTAGCATAGCTCGGTATCTTCTCTAGCGCTTCCGAAAATGGGATATTTATAGAAAGCTTCTTAAACACCTCCAAGAATTGCTGAAATTTGTTGACTTGTTTACTTTTCTATAGTCTCTTAGGATATGGAGCTCTTGAGAACCGGTTATGTTGATCAAATGAACCCTTGAGTAGTAAGACTTCTACCAATTCATCCTTGTTTTCTTTATTTCGCTTAACTGCCTCTGGGTTAGCCATGAGAATTGGTGTCTTTTGATTGTGAGGATTTTCCTATTCCTTACCGCTTCTTAATGTAATGACTTTACATTCTTTACCCTCTTCCCTAGGATTTTGAGTATCACTAAGGAGACCACCTTGTGGCCTATTACTCAATGCACTAACAATCTGACCCATTTGAGTTTCCAAATTCCTCATAGAAGCCTACTGACTGTGTATAAATTGCATGAACATTTCCTCCATAGTTGGTTTCTTTTCCTGATGTTGTATTCTATTGTGCTGAAAACCTAGAGGAACTTGTTGTCGTGGATCTAGTGTTGAGGCTTGGTTGCTTCCCCATGCAAAGTTCGAATGATTCCTCCATCCTGGATTGTAAGTATTGGAATAAGGATTGTTTTGTTGGTGGTATAGCTTCCAACAAAATTTATAGATTTAGGGTTGTTGACACAATGCTCAATAGGATGTCCTTTACCACACCACTCACACTTAGTTGCTATCATGTTTGTTGAATTCACATTACAATTCATCCTTAAAGCTTGCATTTGTTTTGATAGAGCAACCACTTGTGCAGACAAAGTGCTCAATGTGTCCACTTCGAGAATACCTACACTCTTCTTCCTCATTACTCTGTCCTACCCCATCTGATAATGGTTAGATGCCAGCTTTTTCGATAATTCATTGACTTCTCTATATGATTTGTTCCTGAGGGATCCAATAGCAGCAACATCAACAATGGATTTAGTTTGTCCTTGGGGAAATTCCATGGTATAGACACTTCCTTAGTAAATCCTTGAACCTCTCCTATGTATCATAAAGCGATTCGCTATCCAGTTGCACAAAAAAAGTAATATCATTATGAAAATTGAAAATTTTAGAGAATGGAAAGTATTTAAGAAAATACATTTTCGCTAATTCATCCCAAGTGGTGATAGAATTAGGCACCTGTGAATTTAATCATAATCTTGCATTTTCAGCTAAAGAAAATGAAAATAATTAAAGCCAGATAGCTTCCTCAGATACGTGATTCATTTCAAATGAATCAAAAATAACAATAAAATGAAGCAGGTGAGTATGAGGATCTTTATGTGCCAGTCCTGTGAATTTTCCCACGGTTTGCACCAATTAGAACATCACTCGTTCAACTCAAAGCTATTTGCTTCAATCGGTGGTGTGAGAATGATTGAATGTATTCTGTCTAAAACATGAAGAGCAAACTCTTCGAGAGCTTTTGTGTCATCATCATTGGCTGCCAGTGGAAGATTATTATTCGTCTGCCCTACCTCCATTGCTCTCCGAACTCAAGCTTCTTAGTGTAGTTGCCGACAAGTTCTCTCAATCTATAGGTTATATGGCTCTAGATCCTGAGTACCTTCTCGTTGCATGCACTACACAACACCTAATAAAATAATAAAGAAAAAAAAACTTAAAAAGTCATAAGAACAATTTAAGCAAACAACTAAACTAATTTTGATAAAATCAAATTCTAGTTTAATTCCCCGGAATGGTGCCAAACAATTGATGTGAAAATTATAACACAAGTGCACGTGCCAAATCAAGTAATAAAGTGATAAGAAAGTATTGTCATATGAGGAATTAATAGTAAAAATTCTCAATTACCAAAACTAATTTAATTAATTAATCTTAAATGAAAGAAAATTGAAAGAGTGATTTAATTATGAAATAAAATTAAATTAATCTAATATGTAATGTTTAAATTAGATATTAACTTTAAGACGAAAAATCGAGGATTTTTAATTTCACATAGTGCTATATATGATTAAATTTATAACTTCCACCTATAAATTGGACATTTGGATCATTAACCATGAGAATTAATTATTCATGATAATGTCTTGATTCACTATAAACTTATTACTCGCACCGAACTTCTATACCTTTATGAAATTGTGTATTCAAAATGATACTTTAAGTTTTTCTCTTAATAGTTACCCAAGACATATGAGTATATCTCTATCACAAATGTGAATCACCAAAAATAGATGAACAAAAGCTATTTTATTCAATGATAAATTTAATCTTTCTATCTCTAGACAAGATTAAATCTCTAGATCTAATAATAAAATAGCCAGTCTCATGATAGCATTAAAAACAAAATAAAATAGATGACCCAATATCACAATCACATATATAAATATTAATAACCTTTATTAATCCATGCATTAGGTGTCATTGAAAATCATAGAAAAGAATTTACTCCATAAAATATTGATTAAACTCAAAAAATTTATATATGATATGAAAGACATCATTTAACTACAAAGAAAACTAAATCAAAATATGAAAAACTCTTTTTGAGAAAACTTCTTCTTTTGATCGACCTTCTTCGTTATTTCTTCTCATCTTTTGTGTTGTCGCTTAGTTGTCCAGAGTTCTTTTTTTCTCCTTTCTCTCTTTTAAAACCCTAATCTAGTTTATAAATGATCCACCCAATAGTATAATTAGGGGCCACCATAAAACCCCAAAATACTAAAGAGTTGTTTTTCCATCGCCAGCGCTCAAGTGTTCTGATCTCCAGTGCTTGAGTGCTCTGGTCTCGGATATAATTCCTTCTAAACCATAGGGCCAGTGCTTGAGTGTTGTGAATCCCAGTGCTCGAGCGTTGGGGTTTCGGCCAGAACACCAAAGTACGCTTTTTCTATCTGAGTTAGTTCTGAATTCATGCTGAATCATATTCTAACTCTTATATTGTGCCAAAACAATAATAATTAGCACTTTTTATACCACAATCACAATGATTTCTTGTTTTATTAATAATATATAATTAACTCCTAGACTAATAAAACTAAAATAAAAATCACTTAAAACATGATAAAAACTCAATATAAAATGCAAAGAGTAGTAACTCTTTTACAGAGTTATGAGAAACATACCTACATCTATAATAGACAAAAGTAAGTAATCAAATGATGAGAGAGTCTGCAGGTGACTAGTAAAATCTTGAAACTTCCATAAATACTTCCAAGTTTATCATAAATAGGAGAGGCACACCAAATCGCTCAAAGAACATTGACCAGCTAACAAGCTCGGCAAAAACATATATTTAAACATACATAGAGTTGTATCGTTCTCCATAAAACACCTGTCATGGTACTTAGATGGCAAGGGGCTAGTTGTTAGTGCCACAATTTTCTATAATATATTGTGTTTCCAATACCTAATATACTGTGCCACTCTAGGTAGGAGGAGTATTGACACGGCTTAGTATTTTTTCCAATACCTAATATACTGTGCCACTCTAGGTAGGAGGAGTATTGACACGGCCTAGTAGGGATCTTATACTATACATTTTTGGATCTTGGGTTTGGAAAGTCATTGAAGGATCTCATCCTTGAAGTTTTCTTAAACTTATAGAAAAGTTGAGTAAATGGCCCAATATTAATGGAATCCGATAAACATCACTAACCCGTCCTATTGTAAAAACTCGGTTCAACACATTAAAAGAGCCAAGCAAAGATGACAAGCGTAGGGAAACCTATAGCTCGGCCTAATACGGCAAGCTCACTTTGTGAAGCCTAGAATGATATGCAATTCATCAAACACTAATCATACACACTAAGCATGCAAATCGAGACAAAACCTTAAACAATGGATACCCATGATTAGGATTAAATGCCATAGTTAAGCTAATTAACTATACCCTTATTACTATTAGGTTGGTTGACGACAATTACAAAGGCTTAAGGGTCCATTTAGGGTTACGTAAGTTAATCCCTAATCAAACACACTAATTGAGGTAAGGCCTTATATTATACACATACACATGATTAAGCTTAATACCACAATTAAGCTAATTAATTATATGTAAATCACTAGTAAGTTGTTTAATTACAATTAAATAGTCTTCGGAAGTCATTTAGGATTAATTAAACATAATCTTAATCAACTAATTTCCGCCTAAATGGGATTTTATTGGGCTGAAATTTGATGGGTTTACTATTAATGGGCTATGACATAAGGTTAATTTTTATAGTGAGCTGAAAAGATGATAATGATGATCGTAAAGGGCTTCTAAGCCCATTAATCTAGTGGACCTTTTCTGGTTATCTTGAGAGTAGGCAACACATCTAACTTAGTGGACTTGGTTCATGGGCCTCTAGTGAGATTAAATTATAGGGAAACTTCCTTTAGTCTCCTAACACTATGGGTCTAGTTTTCATAAAATATTGGGCCAAAAAGCTATTTAGGCTATCTTAGAGAAAATGGGAATTATGACCTTAAATGTTGGATTTTCAAGACTAGGCCTACCTATGGTGGGAAGAAAGATCTTACTAGGCCTTTAGGGTGTCCATTAGCTCCAAAATTTTGCATGTGCTTAGTTGGATTCTAAAAAAATGTTTGTAAAAAATTTCAGAGAATTTTGCACCAAATTACCTTATGAAACAAACTTTGCAAAGAGAGACAAAGATTAGGGATAGACCCTACTTCTCTGCACGCTGTAGAAAGAGGAATTATTTAGTTACTTAAATAAACTTAAAACAAGCTTATTTTTTGAAGGTTTTTATTAGACACTTATTATAAGTTAATTTAATTTTCTCAAGATTTTATAAGCCTTCTTATTTGTTGGTTTTTCTTATTCTAAATCGAGCACTAACACAGCCTTCATTGGTCAGTGTGTGCAGTCTTTAATTATACATATTGTTCATGTTTTTAATGAAGTTGCTTTTGTATGAAATTTTATGCAAGTGTAGCCAACTCATATATCTACACATGAGAAAAGGCATTTCAAGATATAATATCACCATAGTAAGCTAAAAATCATTTAACATACATCATAGATCTACATTTAGTAAAGAAAAACTTATACATGGCAACTCTATTATCTTTCCAGCATGATACAGATATATAACATAGGCAACGTTTACATGGTCATGAAACCAAATGAATCAAGAGTATAATGCATCAAAAATCACATTTTTATAATTCCAAATGAATGAGATATTACGTAACAAAAAGATTAGTTCATAGATGGTGCAATGGTTAAACATATCTAATAAAATTGACATTGATGCTTATTCTTAAATAATTGGCACTCAACGTTTGCATGAATACAACTTAGAAGAGCTATAGTGCAACATAGGAAAGTTTAACATCAAGCATACAACCAATCATCCATCAAACACAGGAAAGAAAAGAAAAAGAAGAGAGGGAAGACATACAAAAGGAAGAGAAGAAGGAAGAAGGAGAAGAAGAATGAAGTTTCCAAGCTTTGGTAGCCTTAGAAGCTTTTTTCTAGTAGCTTGAGGAGGAAGAGAAGGCCTGAGAGGGGTCAGGAGGTGCAAGAGGGGGTGGGGGAAGATGGAGGAAAGGAGAAGGAGAAGTGGGGAGAATGGGTAAAACCTGGAAACAGGGCCAGCTCAATGGCTTTGACAGGGCACAAGGGTGCTGGAATTCAAAGCTGGCCACTCTGGCCAATCAGAAACTATAGGCCACTTGTCACAAGTTTGATAGGTGCTGGCGCATAGGCACCATCCAAATGCAAAGGTGCTTGGTTTTGGTGCAAAGGCACCCTGGCGGTGCCAAGTTCCCAAAATCCTAATTTCTCGATTGAAATGTGATGCAACGCACCACAAACATACACCA
>JAVDBV010058621.1:0-13775 GCA_032619315.1 Piper longum
GGACGGGGCAATAGGGTGGCGACGGGGCGGGACAAGGGGCGAAGGGGCGACCTGCGATAGGGCGGCGGCGGGGTGGGGCAGTAGCGGTGATCGGGGGAGGGTACATGGGCGGCGGTGGGGGGAGAATGGAGGATGGAATATAAGTGGCATTCTCGTAATTAAAAGTTGACTCGATTCCTACATGAATAAAAATTTATAATTAATTAAAAATAATTTTAAAAAATTCCAAAAAATATGAAAAAATTTCATAAAATATAATACACATAATAATATCAAAACGACATCAATATCTAATTTTTATATATTTATGTTATGACATATTTGTACCGATTCAGACATATTCAACTAGACCGATTCTTGTCAGATTTAAACCGATTCCGATTCCGAATCCAACTCCCTCGAAAGCTGATTCCGATTTTGATTTCGATTTTTGTAACCATGATTTTGGCTCGACCAAGAGGGGCGACATCAGGCTCAGCTAGCCTCGAGTTGGGCAAGATGTTACGTCATGCATAGCTTATACCACTAATAAATTTTAATTATATAGATAAACTCTAGTTAAATAATGAGATATAGTATAATACTTTAATATCCTAGATATAAATTTGTATTAAATTTAAAAATAGATTTTAATTGAAGGAAATGATAAATTATGATAATTTGATTTATTATTTTATATTTTTATTGTATTTTGATTGAACTCCTATATTGAGTTTCCCTTTAATTAAGAAGAGTGGGTCTAACTTGGTGGGAAGGAGAAGGATGAAATGAGATGACCCGTCAGATAGAGCGGCCAGCGGAGCAGCTCACTGCAGCAGCAGCTTTGGCTCACTAGAGCCCCGACCAGAGCAAGGGAGGGTTGTGTGAGGGAGAGGGTGGGGGGTGGTCGTGTAAGGGATAGGGGTCCGGCAGTGAGGGCAGCGGTGGCACGCAACTGGCCGACTGTGGCGGTGATACATGCAACGCGGCGGTAGTGGGTGGTCGAGAGAGAAAGTGGGGAGAAAAGTGTAGAGAGAGGAGGAAGGAAGGGAGGCAGGTGTGAGGTGGTGGTGATGGCCCCGTGTAAAACCTGTGATTCGAGTCACGATTTTATAGTCGTTAGCCGATTGGTTCAGTCGTCGGTTCGAGTTGAGTATATTTCAGAACAAGTGTACTGAGCCGATGCCGGTCGCGTGTAAGAGGTATGAGGGTCATGTGTACCTGAGTATATGATGATAACTTCATGAATAAGAAGAGAATGTGTTATTGGAATATATGAGAGTATACAGTTGATGATTTTAGATTTCTTTATTTTGTGACCGTAGAAATAGTTTTAGGTCGTTTATCGCATTAGGATGCGTTACTGGTAGTTTGGGTGGGTTATTAGTTATAGAGCATGTCGTTTGGATGTTGTGGTGTTTGTTTTGATTTACGAAAATTTTCCCGATTTTTCTAAATTTTTTTAAGGATTTATTACGAGTTAGTTATTTGACTCGAGTAGAAATCGAGTCAATATTTATTTACAAGTTTGCCACTCAACCAGTTTTTTTTCCCCGACACCTCTCCCACCCAAAACTCTAGCCACCCCCATGTGCCGCTGTCGCCACCGCCTAGCGTTGCCCGGCCGCCGCTCGTCGCCGCCCAGTACCGCCGTGGCACCATCGTGCTACCCTGACCATCCCCGGCCAACTCCTGGCCGCGGCGACGCCGAGATCACAGTACCTAGCGTCGTGCCCGCGTTGTGGTCACATCGCCGATCCCACCGCAGGCGACCGTCGCCGTCGCTGTCCAGTGGCTGCCTTGGCGTCACCGACCACCTAGCTTCTTGTCCTGACTGGAATCGAGCACATCGCCGCCCTAGCCACCCAGATTTAGCCACCCATCGCCGCGCCCATTTTTGCCATTTTTCGGCGAGCTGCCACCTCTGCCGGCCACGCCGATACCACAAATGCATCGGGCTTGCCGAGACGGTTCTAATGGTACCCATACGACCACTATCCAGAAAAACCACTAAACCTGCTGGAAAACCGGAATTGTTGGAATTCGTTGGAATTCACCGGATCTTCTACGGAGCTCATCCTGTTGAAACTGATCGAGCTTCGGACGCTGTCGAGCAGCAAATTCGATGTTCGAGATGCACACACGATGAAGCCCTAGCCATCACTGATTGTCGACGACGTGAGGTATAATTACCTCTCATCCTAATTTGATTGAGTATAGTTGGTGATTGTTAGCACAACATGCTAGGATTCATTAATTGATGTGATTAAGGCCTAATCACTAATGAGATAAGTGACAAAGATTTGATGAATTGTGAATCAATATTAAGTGATCTAACGAAGTAAATTTAGCTGAATATGATAAGTGATTATGATGTAATTTAGAAAAGTACGATAAAATTGATATGAATAGGATTACTTAGAATTATTTATATTAATGATTATTGAGTTGTTGTTTGATTCTAATTGTATTGTGAGTGTGATAATTAGGACTAGTTTGATGCATCATTCATTTATCGGGAGTTAGTATTTAGCTCTGATATGTAGGTACGGAGTAGGAGCTCGCCGGCTAGGCGCGATGACACGCTTGGAGTTTCTACCAGGTCCGTTTATGACTCGTCTTTGTTTTACACTCTATTCTATCGTAGGCTTGATTTCTTACTTACAGGACAAGTTATGTGGCATTTTATTGGATCCCACTTACCTCGGGCCATTTAGCCGAATAGTTTTCCGAGATATATAACCCTCAAGGATGAGATCCCTCGAGTATGTTTTCGAAAACAAGATCCACCACAAGTTGCCTTCGGGCTTATTATATTAAATTCTCTACCCAGGACTATATATATGTATAGTTTTCGTGTTTTCAGTGAGAGATAGAAAGAGGGAGGCGGCCATGGCTTCAGATAAGGCATGTGCTCGTCTACGGGTTGATGTTGGGGAGCACCCACTTCATCCCGAGGGATCCTGCTAACTCCGTGTTTGAGTTCCTCACACCCAGAGAACATGGAGGTTCACGTGTACTGTTTAGTATAGCGCATGTTCGGACTTATGGTTCAAAGGGTACTGAAGGTGATTGCCTGAGAGTACTCAGCCTTCGGCTCAAGGCCAGGAGTAATATGGAGGACGTAGAGGGCTGAGATGAATGAGCATGAGATTTGATGCAAGACGCGAGAATGAGATTTGATGCAAGACATAATATATGAGATGGCCAAGGAAAGAGAATGAAATGGAAAGGGGACGCTGCCGCTCGAGGGCAACGACTCCCATTTATGCCCTTATGAGAGTTCTTGAGGAAGTGTATTATGGTTTTCATTCAACAGGAGGGTTAGCTCTCCTGTGCCAGTTTGATATTAGTTATTTTTGGACCAGTAACACTCGTTACTGACGGCTTCTTATAATATATGTAGGTGATGAACTTGATTGGATGTGCTAGCTTGGACGGAAGAGCAGTGAGGTCTCTTGCGCACATACACATGTTTGATGATTGAGTGTTTAACATTTTGTTTCCGATTCTATTATATTGAAACTGATATGAGAAAATGCAAGGAGATTATGTTATGATTGAATGTTGACATGATACACTGTGAATTATGAAGAGAACGTGCAAGTGGGTTAAGACCCAAACTTGAGAATAAGTACCTAGTAGATTATATTCTGTGAATGAAATTATTAATGTGGACATATGTGTTTATATATATATTATTTTGACAGGGTGGCCCCTAATTGTACTTTTAGGGGAGACTCTGTCCATTTTGACTCATAATTTCTTTTTGATTTTAATGCAACTATGTTGGTATGTAAATTTGTTGCATGTCATCTATGTAGTAGCATGCCAGGATTTTTGTGCATTCATCCATGCATATAGAAAATCGTATCTTCATCTTGAGACTCCGAGAGTAGATCCGGGTCGGCTTAACTGAATCTAGCAGATTAGCGAACGGTTCAGTCGCCGGTAATATTTTCGGGTCGGTTCACATGTGAGCCGAGTTGGGGTGTTACACTATGGCTGGCGGTTCTCGTTGGCCGGCAGTGGTGCGGCCGGCGACGAGGTCACCGGCGGTGGAGTGAGGAAACAGAGGAGGGGAATGGAGGGAGAAACAGAGGTGGGGAAGAAGAAGAACATTGATGGCATTTTCATAATAAAAACTTGACTCTCCTGGCTCGAGTCAATATTACAAAATAAATCCAAAAAATAAAAATAAAAATACAACAAGATATCATAAAATAAAATAATCTGGAATATGTGTGACATTTTTAAACACCAATTTGTATCTTGTGTTTGTTACTATATGTACATCTCAAGTCCTACAATTTTAAGAAGTATCATCTTTCTCATCTTAACTATACCAAAATCTTAAGTTTTATAGGTAGTAAAGAAATTCTGCTTGGAGTTGCATGGTATGATGCTCTTGAGTTAACTACCCAACTAACATCACAATCAACCATCAAAGAATCATTCCCACAATCAGAAAGAATCACAAAGTCATCATGTACAACATTAGTATCATTTCCTCCTTGATTCTTATTGTCCTTATTTTTCAAGTCTTTCTTTAGCTTCCAACAATCCTTTTTTATATTACCTGTCTTGTCACATTAATAATACTTCAAGTTCTTCATGGATTTAAACCTTCCTCGACTCTTATCCCTTTTGTTTGTGTCCCAATTTTTTGATCTACCTCTTGCCTCTTCTGACACTAATGCATAAGACCTTTAAGTTAGTAGAGATTTTCTTCTCACCTCCCTATTCAGTAAATTACTAGTTGTTATATCCATTGTGAAGTTTCCATCTCGACCAACATTGCTCAAAGAGATCGCCAATGTTTCCCATCTCTCTGGCAATGTATTGAGGAGGAGGATAGCTTACTATACCTCATCTAAATTTATCTTCATCCTGGCAAGTAATAATACTCTTCATGTCATTGAGAAGCTCACTTATGTCACTTCCATCCTTATACTTCAAATTTACCAATTTCCTTATCAAAATGGTCTTTTTGCCCGCAATAATCCTCTTATAAACTTCTTGGAGTTTATCCCATATTACTATTGATGATTTCAATTCAACAACATGACGATAGACAACTTCATCTACCCATTATCTCAAATTGGCCATAGCCTTCCTATCCAACTTATTCCAGTCTTTATCAGTCACCTTTGCTAGTTTTTTATTAGTGATAGATTCGTACAAATCTTTAGAATATAAATTATCAATCATTTTTCCTTTCCAATAGTACTAATTACTCGGCCCTATAAGAGCTATCATTTTAACATGCTTCTCATTAACCATCTGGTTGAAATATAAATCACAAACACACCAACTAGGCTCTTAGAAATTTCGTTGAATACTTAGCAGGCAAAAAATATCAAAAACCAAAATTTGATAACCAATCAATTGGGTTCTAATAACACTTGTTGGGATTAACCAAACATCTACACATAATTGATGAGAAGTACCAATCAAAATAGACACACGTGAAAAGAAATACCTTCCAAAGTGGAAAAAACCAATTTTTAGTGAAAAACTTTAAACTGAGGGAAAAACCATTGGGTGAATGACCAGATTAAATTCACTATATCACAACTTAATATAGAAAATATCCACAGGAGAACAAACTCCCCAACACCAATTTATTGTAAATTTTACAAAATTAGTATTAGTCACAAAAGATAATAACGGAATAATATTACAGATTAAGAATTTGACGAAGCTAACTTTGACGATTATAAGCGAATCTCAACAAAATATTTACCTTTCTTCAATCTACAAAATTTTTCCCTTCTCCTTTCGTCGCCCTTTTTCTCCACCAAAGAAGAAAAATATCAGTTGTTGCATTTTATTTCTCTCACAAGGTAAAACACGTTTTATAAATAATCTTTAATTTTTTGCCCAAAACAGGGTTGCCTTTTCATGTATTTATGGAGGAGGGACAACCCAACACAAGGATTTCCTATGGATTTAGCCGGTAAGAGATCTATATTAGTTAGCATATCAATCACATATTTCCTTGGTTTGACAATATTTTATGCACATTCCATTACACTTTAATGCCTAAGAAATATTGTAGGCTACCCATATCGTTAGTCTGCAGCTTTGAGTGTAAATGCTATAGCTTCCTCAATTCCTTTCTTGTTATTCCCTATGAGTATGATGTCATCTGCATATACTTGGATAATAACGCACCCCCTTGTTGTCTTTTGAATGAATGTTGAGTAGTCTGAAATGGTCCTCTTAAATCCAATCTCTTTAAGATTGTGCTAAGTTTTTCAAATTACGCTCGAGGTGATTGCTTCAAACAATATATTGACCTCTTCAACTCGCACACTTTAGTACACTCCCCCTCAGCAGCAAAATTAGGTGGTGGTTGCATGTATACTTCTTCTTGCAACTCTCCATGAAGGAAGGCATTTTTCACGTCTAACCGATAGAGTGGCCAGCTCATACTTGTTGCTAAGGAGATGAGAATCCTGTTAGGATTTTAACATATAAAATCCCCAAATACTATGTTGTGTGTTTTGACAAGGTATTAATAAAGGATAAAAGATAGATGACACACACACTTAAAGTGGAAACTTTTCAAATTGAAATAAAATCACAACAAAAAATATGATATTGGTAAAACTACCTCAAATTACAAACCATAGACAAAAGATAGAGAAAGATAAGAAATTAACTGCAATTGGTCTTGTAGAAGAACCCAAAGTCATGCCTTCTCCTCACAACGAACAATTTCTTTTTCTTCTCCCACATGCACCACCAATGGTGACCCTATCTAGATCTTCAACCTTTCACATCTCCCCTAAAGGAGAACACCCATTGAAAAAAGCTGGTACACCGTGAGGAGAGGCTCTCCCTCCTTTAAGAGAGAGAGAGGGAGAGCCTCATTGTAAAACCTCACAGTGAAACTCAATATCACACACTCTTCAAATTATGTGTCAATTACACATGTACAATTACACTCACTCAATATCACACACTCTTCAAATTATGTGTCCATTACACATGTACAATTACATATATATAGAAACAGACGCATACTCAACATACAACTAACCACGTAAATATGAAAGGGCCAAACACCAAATACTCCTCGTTTTCTATAATTCTACTCGAATTCCTCGTACCTCCTAGAATAACACCATCTTTACGAATCCTCGTGTAGTTGTACGTCATCTCACATTCGTCGTATGATGAGGGACTCCAACAATTCTCCCCTCCCGAATCATACAAAACCAGGGTTAGTTTCACCATCCTTCACATGGGAAAGAGATACAACCCTTCCAATCTCTCTTTCTCGCCTCATGTGAAAATTCCTTGAAAAAGTCTTTCACTTTGCACCACTTGTTGACCGCTTGCTGACCGTCATCACATGAGGAGGAAAATATCTCAACAAATCCGAACTGAATTCAGCTTTGCAACAGGTGAGAATGTCTCATCATAATCTACACCATGTGTTTGACTATATCCTTTAGCCTTACTTTGAGTTGTTCTATACTTCCATCTTTCTTAAACTTTATTGTGTACACCCACCTGCAACCTACAACTCTGGTAGAAATGTACGGAAAAGATGGATAGGACAGGATAACAAAAGGGTGAATTTAACACGAATTCCCCATGGCTGCAAAGCCTTCTTTGACAGACTAATTTCTGTTACAACTAATCCCTCGAAGATAGGGATTCATCCTAATTAAAACTCAAGTTCAAATTTTAGATATGAACCAGTCAAACAAGCTCTAAATAACTTGACACGTAACGGTGCCATGCACTTAATTTTTCAACATTGGGTTTGACTTGGAAAAATGATCGTGTGCTGAGAGTTTCGGAAGAAAAGTTTATTCGAACAATAGATGTTCTATCTCTCATATTTTTTTCATTTCTTTTCACATGGATCCTAGATTAGGATCCATGTCCCCACCCGTTTTTCCAGATAAGTTTAAAGAAGAAGAATTCTAACGTGCTATGTTGTGGACAAAATATGTTAAGAGGTTTACATCTTTCCATGGCAGATATTGGCTTATGCCTATTTGTGTCCTGTTAGAAATAGTTGTCCATGAAAAGTATCCATATATGCACAAAGTGCTCAGTTTTCTAAAGTAGTTGGTTCATTTAGTTATTACTCTATTAGCTGTGTCACTGTTCTGTATCTTGTAGATTACCAGTCATGAAGAGGAAATGACACCATTTGTTGCTCCAAGGAAACGAAATTACATAGTTTTCATTAAGGAGACTCGTATGAGAATAGTGCTATGGTTTGTGGGGGATACTGACATTGGATTCAATGCAATGCAGTCACTTTATTGTCTGCGATCTTCTCGAGCTTGAAGCAATTCATCAACATCAGAAGCAAGCAATGCACCAGGTACAGAAGATAGAAGGGTAGGAAGGCGTCTATAGAAAGTTTGATGAGGATGGGCATACCTGTTCTTATTATGAAGGTCATAAAACAATGTATATTTCCTTCTTCCATGGCCATCCATGTAAGTGTGACGGTTCCAGATCCTATTACGGCGTTTTGAACCCATCAATTTTTTTAACTCTGGAAAGGTAAAATTGAAGATCTTCATGGACTGCGAATAATGGAATCTTATGCACACTCACCCCAACCGATAATGGTTAGCCAATGTGGTAAATAACATCAGAGATTGCCAGCAACCAAGTGGCTCCGTATTATGAAAAGCTTGAAAATACTTAGGCAGAAACAACCAACAATGGAGAGAAAAAAAAAGTGACTAACTTTTACTGCTTCAGTAAGGAGAGAGCTGTAATGATGTTTCTCGTCACAAGTACGTGGCTAGTTAAAATGGATCCCGTACGAGCAAAGTATGACCAAATCAAATGTTAGAATGCTAAAAATTTATCACCATCTTCACCTTGGGGGGAAAAAATTACATCTGTAACTTGCAACAATACCATTTATTTTTCTTTTTATGCAAAAAAAAATGGTATTGTTGTGACTATATTTGTCAACTAGGTAAGATCAGGACAATTATAGACACAGGATATGAACCAACTTCAATTGGTCAGGCAGTAAAGCTTCTTCGCCTTTTCTTCGGCATAGGGCAGGCGCGACACATACTACTCGATGTTAGCAGCTACCGCGGCTCTATGTTCTCGCATTTACAATGGTACCATATATCACAAACGTCACAACAAACCCATTCATTTTCAGAATCGCCATTGTTGCGGCATAATCCACAAATATCATTGTGTTGCTTAGGATCCCTGATAAAAAGACCTCAACATGTCAGAATATTGCAAACAATGCGTTCGGCAGCATAGCAATTATCTTGTAAAAACTAGATTTGAAGCTTCATTTTACAAACCTAAGAAAAGAAATTTTCATTTGGCCACATCTAAACACACAAGCAGCTTCACAATTCTACATGATTCATAACTTGGCCTGAGTTCTACCGTTCATAAATCACAAAAAAAAAAAAGTTTGATGCATGAATTTGGTGCTATCGAAAACTGCTCCATCACTAAATTACGTTCAAAATCCACAAAATAGAATATAATGACAAATGTGGCAGGCTAATAGAATGATCACGAAATTTGTTACCACACCACGTATATCAATATTATAGTATCTTTCTATTTCAAATGTCACTCATGCTTTTTCCCCGGCAATATCACTCGTACATTCACTCATTATTTGTTGGAGAGCATCGTATAACTTACCCTCTAGGTTTCATCAGATAAATTTTTTTCCCATCTGGAACATAATTTCTCCTCGCAACTTCTTCGGTCAAGGTTGGAAGACTGTTAATCATACTGAAAAGTTGGTTTCTGCAGAAACGATAGCGGATCAAATCATTCGACTCCGCAAACAAAAACAGTAAAGACAAGGCTTGCTCATTAATAATGAAGACATGCATAATTCTCATGGTGTAAAAACAGCACTTGCAACGATTAAATAAAGTAACAAGATGGGAAAGACGAGGTGCAGAATTCACAGAAAGCAACTTAATGGATGAACAAGCTACAGATAGCTTTTTGCGTTTCAATAGGGAAGTGGCCCAAAAAACTATTTGTTTGTCCACGATGCTCGCTTTGAATACAAGGATTACTCATTAAGTACGAAAAACTTATGTTAAAAACGTAATGTAGATTACTTTCCTCATGAGTGCTTACTCTTTTCAAATTCCTGGGAACAGGATAATTGCATATGATTATGACTCCCAATTTTACTTTTAACAGATAAACATATACGTAAGACTGGTGAAAATAAAAAAACAATATGAAAGACTCCATATCTGTAAACTGGAAAACGGTAAACCCCTATCAATAAGCAAAGACAAAGGCTAAAAAAAATTTGTCAAACAATCTTACATTGAATTCTGTAAGTTCGTTCTGTTTTGGAACAGCTAATTAATTTCCCCAAATTAGTTTACTACGCACCAGCTCCCATCCATTAAAGCATATAAATTCGAGCTGAAGAGCATAATTGATTATATAACAAGAGAGAAAGAATTCGGTACCTTTCATCGCCATCCAAATGATCAGCAGCAAAGAATGTCACAGAAAGCAACCAGGCTCCGCATGGCGGGCCACATAAGACAGCCAATCTTTGGGGCTCATATCATCCCTTACTAAATTAATCCCAAGTGTTGGGTGAGGTGGCGGAAATTCCACTTAAGAAGTAGTTGCTCTCCATGTCCCATTCGGGACTCAAATAGGCGAATTGCGCCTGACTGATTATCTAGGTAGGTACGTTACGAATCAGATATTTTCCCAATTTACATATAAGAATTTAAACATGCCAAACTTGATAAGAGAAAATGCCAACAAGCGTATTGTATAACAAATCGCTCTTTATTGATGCATCTTAGGCAAGAACAACATGAAAACCGTATAGAAGGTGCATTGATTCTAACTTAAAGAAGTATCAGCTGTCTCCTCATGATGCTTCTCTTCCTTGTAATTGAGTGCTTTGATCACACACACAAAGTAATGCCTCAAAATTTAGACTAAAAGATAGATTATTTGATGTCAGTAAAACACTATAATCGTCAGAAGGAACACAGATCAAACACCACAAAATCTAATGCGTCAGCTGAAAGCTCACAGACACAATCGCTATTAGATACAGAACCATGATCTGAACAACACCCATTAACCACCAAATGTTGTGAACCCAAAATTCTACTCAAAATCATGAACAAATAAAAGCAACCATACATATTTTAGGCCGCACATTCAATAGCCCATTACCTCTCCCAACAATCACACAGCAGCCATCTATTAACTCCCAAAACTTGTAATCACAAAATTCTACACAATTCTACACAACATCATGAAAAAATACTAGCAATTTTCTTAAACCGAGAATTCGATTACCTGCCCCAACAATCGCTCCCAAAAGTTGTAAACACAAAATTCTACTCAAAAACATGAAAAGTAAAACAACCATACATTTTTCTAAGCCCCGCCTTCAATCGCCTACCCTCACAATCACGCGACAGCCCCAATTTATTTTCAAGAACAACAGAAAAATCAATAAACTGAACATGGAAACAACATATTTGCTGCATGATAATCTCCAACAGAACACGAAATCACATCAAATCAAGATGGAAAACAAAACACGATTCGGTTCGTAATGAACCAGAACAGAACACATGATTACAACAATCATAGACAGAAAGATACAGAGAAACAAGATTTGCTGCCTAATTACCGAGAAAACAAGACTCAATCACAACAAACATAGACCAAGAGTTACAGAAATAAGATTGGGGCCTAGTTACCGAGTAAACAACAAACATCAACAGAGAGATACAGAAACAAAATTTCTAGAACACAACATTCAATTACAGCAAACAAAAGCGAGAACAGAACCCAAACTTAATTACAACAAAAGAAACGCTCGATTACAACAAGATTTTGTTCGTTTGATTACCTGGATCACGAGAGTCGTAAAACTTGGTCACATCTGATGCACAACAACCAAACAAAGAAATCAATCAAAAGAGAAGATGAAACAATCACAATGGAGAGATCAGAATCGACAACAGAAGGGTTGCGCTCGAGTACCTACTGTAAGAGCGTCCAAGATTCCCCATCGCCGGGCTTTGTACTTCTTGAAGATGGAGCCCTGCCGATGGAGCTTCATAGGGAAGAAGGTTCAGAGCCCGGCCAGCCGCCGATGTTTTACCGGCGCCGTCGGCGAATTGGGGGCGGAGCGCCGCCGAGGAAGGCAGAGCGGGGGAGCGCGAAATGTGGAGATTTTGAATTCGGTGGCTTCTTCCCCAAGCAATATACATGTGCGCCGCACGAAGTGGTTTGTTTATTTCGATATATTTCAGGGAGCTCCCTATACATTATTCACTTTCACGTATTAGCCCTCATTTTCTGTGGTGTCATCTGAAAAGCCCAAATCTTAAAAATACTCTTCCAACGATCCCTAGTTATTCTTTTATTTTAGTTGCACCCACTCACGTTGAAAAAGTTATTTCGGCTCGACCAATAGGGGCGACGTCAGGCTCGGCTTGCCTCGAGTTGGGGAAGATGTTACGTCATGCATAGCTAATACCACTGATAAATTTTAATTGTATAGATAAACTCTAGTTAAATAATGTGATATACTATAATAGTTTAATATCTTAGATATAAATTTGTATTAGCTTTAAAAATAGATTTTAATTGAAGGAAATAATAAATTGTATTAATTTAATTTATTATTTTATATTTTTATTGTATTTTGATTGGACTCCTATTATTATATAGGGGTTAATATTAAATTTCTCTTTTATTAATAAAAGTAGATAGTCATTGTACTATCATGGTTCAATATAAGAATGGTGTCAAAATAAAATAAAATCAATGGAATAGAACAAATCTTTAATTGGTGATTATAAATGAATAACCTGTAATAATTATTTTGAATATTGTTGAGTATTAGAGAGATAACCCATATTGGTCAAACGTAAAAAAAAAAATGAAATCTTCATTGGAAAAAGTTGAAAATAAAGGTGGACGTTAAAGCAATCTTGGATAAGTTAACTTATTTATAAATTTGCCATTATACACAAATAATTTTTAATTATTTATAGATTTTTCATTGGACACAACCAACTTGATTTATTTGATAATTTTTAATAAATTTTAGATAAAATAAAAATAAAATCTCAAATATAACAAAATATTTTCCCAAAAGTCAGATTTGTATATAAAGATGCTAAGCACAAAAAATTATTTTTGGGCATTCCTAGTAATTAGTCACACCTCATGTTCTCTATAAATAAAACCTTCTCTTCTCATTTTTCACTCACAGGAAGCTCTTTAAGTGGTTAGGTTAAAAATTAATAGATTTTGGGAAAAAACTCAAATAAAGTCTATTTACCAAATTATCGGTGAATTTTTTAGGCTATTTAAGCCAAGAGGTTAGCCTAGTCTATTTTTTGGCTCGGTCCAGCCCCTTTGCTACCCTAATATAGTCCTACTCTAGTTGAGTCTATGTATTCACTTGCCTGACTTAGTACAACCATGGTTGCATGAATCGGAATCGGAATCGGAATCGGTTTTCCAATGAATCGGAATCGGAATTGGAATCAGTCTGAATCGGCCAAAAATCGGTTTTTTTGAATCGGTCAGGAATCGGTCTGAATCGGAATCGGAATCGGAATCGGTCCGAATCGGTTTTATAAAAATATATATTGACAATTTATAATATAAATATCTAAAAATCATATATTGATGTTATTTTGATATTATTATGTGTATTATAGTTTATTATATTTTTAATATTTTTTGGATTTTTTTAAATTATTTTGAATTAATTATTATTTTATATTCGAGTCGGA
>JAVDBV010058634.1:0-26629 GCA_032619315.1 Piper longum
CCAAATTTTTCATATATATATTTATATATATGAAAAATTTGGACACCAACAAAAGTCAAAATGACTCAAAGCCAAATGAGACTCAACAAACAACAAGGTGAAAATTTAAAACCTTAATCAAAGCAAGGATCACTAGGGCAATCAAGTAGTCCCAAACCCTACAATGAATGCAAAAGAAATACCTTAATAAAGCCCAATTAGATATTAAACATTCCAGTGGCCTAGATCTAACCCTAAAACCTATCTAAAAGTCATATACTTCGACTAACTTAATCTATCATTGGTATATATAGCCTCCATGCATGCTCATACGGCCATCAGGTCCTCTGAAAGCTAAACTATTCGAACCAACCAGAAAAAACAACAAACAATAAAACTCTAACCAAGAGCTAGAGTTTTACAAAAGTTACTAAAAAACCACAAAATAATCTCCAAATGGTGCTCCAATCCACCAAATTGAAAATTATGTCAGTTTCAACTATCACATACATCACAAACAAAACTTTGTTACAATACGGACATGGCAATTTCCTTTTTGTCTCAAATTTGAGATGTTTTATTTTCAGGAAACTAAGATTCAATCTAACATAGCAAACAATCATTTAATCAATTTATAGTTGTGATTACAAAGTATGGCGGGCATTTGAAATAGGGACTTTAAAATGAGGCTTTTATTCTTCAAAACGTTTGATGAGGAAGATGCAGAGGTTGCTAGCGTCACTCTCAAAGATTACATAAGAGGTTGGATGGAAGACTCGGTGAAGCCGATTGGGGAGATGGACTTGCCGCAGCTCTCCTCGTAAGAGTTGGAGGAGTCGAAATGAGGAGGAGATGGAGTTCTTGCAGAGGGGGAGCTGGTTGGCAAAGGCCGTCAAGCGGGTAGTTTCCGGCTTGAAGATCCATATAGATGTTGGGTTGTCCCTCCTCCTTACACATGAAAAGGTAACTCTTTTTGGGCAAAAACCAAAGTTTGTTTTATAAAATATGTTTTGTGTTGTGAAAGAGATAAAAAGCAACGACAAACAATTTTATTTTTTGGTGTAGAGAAAAAGGGTGATGAAAGAAAGAAGGGAAAATTTGTGTAAATTGAAGAAAGGTGAATATTTTGTTAAGATTCATTTGTGATCATTAATAATAGCTTCGCTAAATTCTTAGTCATTTATATTTTTCTATCCTTCTCTTTTTTGTGATTTATATCAATTGTGTAGAAATTATAATAAATTGAAATTGGAGAGTTTGTTCTCTCATGGATATTTTCTATATCAAGTTGTGATATACTGAATTTGATCCGATTATCTACCCTGGATTTTCCCCCAAAATTTGTGGTTATCCACGTAAAATTATTTTTGTCTACATTGGAAGGTATTTTTTCATGGTGGTTGTGTGTCTATTTTGATTGGTACTTCTCATCCATTATGTGTTGAAATGAGGATTTAGGTGTTTGGTTAATCCTAATAAATGGTATTAGAGTTAAGTTGGTTTTGGAGTTATCTCGGTTTACCCCAAATTAGTCTCATAGAACTTCATTATAATATGTGGACCTAACATGTAGTGAGGGGGGGATAATTAAGGTGGTATGACATGTAAGAGAGGAGAATTGTTGAGTTTATCTCACATCATATTTTGAGGTAACCAGTGGCTTGTATATATAGTAATGGGAAAGTTTTATTCTTTAAGCTAACCCTTTGATTAAGAGAAACTCGTAATACCTATTATAAGTCTATTTTTTGGGCCTATAAAGCCCAATGGTAGTGGAAGAAAAGCCAGCAGCGGGAACTTGTTGGGGACATTGCAATTTGAGGTTGAAGGCAAATATTTCCAAAGCGAATCAATAGAAGGAATCGACTAGAGTGGGAAAATGACATGGCTACTTGCTAGATAGATATAGGGAATTTTTTTTGGAACCGGTGGTCTCACATTAGTACAAACGAGGATCTAGTCATTTATTTAGAAAATGCTAGATTTTTTTAAAATTAGACAAATTTCCTTTCATCGATTTGTCGCTCTTATAATCTACAAGGTCCTATTAAATTTATCGGCTGTTGGTGACACAAATTTTTCCCTTCAACTAATTACATGCAACTATAAATAATAAAAATATTTGTAGCATGTAAACTTAGCCTTCCGTCTACATCATAATATAAATATATATTTTAAAATTAGATAGGTATATTGCCACCATCATCCAACAATCACTATAATCCCAAGGGTTCATATTAATTTAAGGCTACATAGAAGTATCAACGGTTGCCTGATATTAATTTTTTCCACCTCTTTATTCGTCCTACTGCTCGATCAGTAATAATAAGAAAATAAATTTTATTTACTTTCACGAGACAAATAGATAAGGTAAAATACATCAGAAGAAGCCAAAACATCACTCACCACTTGACCTAACCCGCACTCTTAGCACCCTGTCTAAGGCTGCGTACATGGTGAACGAACGGGTGAAACTCAACACACAAGAAAAGAACTTCCATAGACGAGACGCCACCACAATCAGTTAAGATTTACTTCCACTCCCACGGTCATGCATGCCAGCTCTATAATTTCACAAACTTGATTCCCACACCAAATCACACATACTGTTTAATGTAGATTGATGGTTAACCAACTAGGCAAAGCTGTTTGTATATGTATACATTGCATCTTCATCATCACTCGTATGAGCCCGGAGGATTACCATGACCCACGCCGGGGCTATTACCCGGCGTCGTTGGTCGGAAAGCCTCCACCTCGTACCTGCCCTGCATGTATCGTCGACTTCGGAGCTGCGAGGTTGGTGGGAAAGCCTCCACCTTGTATGTCTTGCTCGTCTTGTATGGGAGCTCGTGTCGACGTTCGCTCACCTTCTTCCTTCTCATGGTTGCACCCTTATAATTTGCATCTGCCAGTCCCTGCACTTTTCGAGCTTCGACCACGTACCAACAACACTCCATGGAGACCAAAAGGAAGAATATAGTTATAAGAATCGATGGTGAAGACGACCTCCTGGTGCAGCTCATGATCATATATTAGAACCTTGTATATATGTCTAATTTTATCGTTCCGAGAAATTTTTCACACTTCAAATGATCAAGGACGGAAGAAGCTTCTACTCTACTGCTCGATCATGTATTGACCAATGTCTTCAGAAACTACTATTTAACATGGTTTCCAAGGGGACCCATAACAAAACCATCAACCTCAGAAGAAATGGTTTTTGTTTCAAGGATTTTCTACTCATCGAATATTAAAAAAAAGAAAGAAGGGAGAGAATCGTGCAAGGTGAGGAACAGTGTGAACTCAGTTGCCATATCTTTTCCTTGGACATGGATCACTTAGTAATATATTCAGGTTATATCTTAAAAAAAAATATGTATATAGTTAGATCAGAACCATAAAGCTAGCAATTTTTTTTTCATTTAAAACTAGAAAGAGACTTGCATTCAACCGCCAACCATAATTCATAAACCAATGCTAGCAAATGATCTTTCACCTTTTAATTAGAAAACGAAAGGCTTACATTTAGTGCAGCTATTCTCGTGGCCCAGCCAAAGTATCCGAAGTTGAAAGAAGCTTTGCCAGATTTGCAACTCGTCAATTTTCATGGACCCTCATCCAGTTTTCTGTATGTTAAGGCATCCTTCATTGTACCGTTTGATTTGACAACACAAACCAGGAAGGTACTTCTGAAAATAAAAAAAAAATGATCACCTGTGCTCCCCAGCGGCGCCTTTTCTGATCTCAGATATATTGTTGTACACAAAGTAGAAGACGCCAGTGCTTATTCCAATGCTTTAAGTGTTGGCTGTGAAGAATAAGCTGCAGAGAAATTACTTGTTTTGGGATGTACGAGAATGTTGGATTGTCCCTCCTTTATTTATAAATATACGAAATTATAATTTTATTTTGGACAAAATTTAAAAATTTGTTAAGAAAATACATTTTTTATTGTGTAAGAGAAAAAATAACGACAAATATCTTTTTTCTTTGGTTTTGAGTTTTTTGGGGTTTCAAAGAAAAAGGGTCACGAAAAAAAAATTTTGTATGAATTGAATAAAAATGAATGTTTTGTTAAGATTTGTTTGCGATCGTCAATGGTAGTCTCGACAAGTTCTTAATCTATAATTCTTTATTTGATTTTTCATGGCTTCTTTTTTTGTGATTAATACTATTTTGTAAAAAATATAATAAATTCATATTGGAGAATTTGTTTTCCTATAAATATTTTCCTATATCAAATTATGATATAGCAAATTTAATCCAGCCATTTACTCCGTAAGTTTTCCTCTAAAATTGAAATTTTTCATGTAAAATTGATTTATCTGATCTTTCTATTTTAATTAATACTTTTTATCCTTGTATGTTAAAATAAGAAATTTATATTTGGTTAATCCCAATAGAGAAGACCTAGCATTGTACTGGATACTCAAATAAGTAATGTCCTAAACTATGGCATGTATGCACAAATGTACATGGTGATGGTTGGGATGGCTTGCAGGGAAATGAAAATCGACCGTCATTTTCCAGACAACTTGATCCCACATTGGATACGTCCAAATAATCAGGAAATTTAAGAAATGGAAAGTAAGATTGAAGAGTAATTAATATATGTGGAGTTCTATAAACTTTATTAACAATTTGCTTCCATATTTCTTATATACTAACGTAAAGCAGGTAACAGATATTGGGGGGGGGAAACAAAGCAGGTACTTGCCCTGCCAATGATGTCGGATAGTAGCGTGGAGCAACAAACATACCAATCTGTGGGATGGTGGGATGGTTTGAGCACCCAGTTTCCACCAGAGAACATACAATATTATTATGTAGAAAAGAGTAGGCATACAAACTTCAGTCGACGGCTTTTTCTTCTTCTTCTAATACTGAAAAGGTGTCAAATGACTGTTTTTTATGGCCCAGGTGCTTTTCTTGACGCCAACCATCTTTCTCTGCCTGGGCTTAAAAACTTCAATTTATGGCTCCACATGCAGAAGCCTTTTAGTGATTACGAACTCTGCCGTACTTAGTCAAGACGCTTGTGATACATTCTTCTGTATATTTTTGCTCCTTCGAGTTCAGCATGTATCTCCCTTTCTGTTGGTTTCCCAAGGGATTTATCACGAGCCACCCCTGGGGATCACATTTCATTAAATTGCCAACAACATCAGCATATTGGAACACATCAGAGAATGTATCAAACAGATTCCTTATGTCGATAGCTACGTCAAGAACATCAGGCTGCAATAAGACCTGCACAAAAAAATTGCTCATCATGAGTGTGAAGATACAAACAATTCACAGCAATTTGGTTGGCATTTTATCCACTGAAAGGTGTAAAAAGATGTTCAAATTTCATGTATAATTAAGTAAAACATCTCCAACAGTTTTTCATTTCCCAGTTAAAATTTCGATTAGGCAAAATGTTTGTATTTTCGTGATTAATTTCAAGGTAACCAAAAAGTTGTTTACTTAAGGCGTTTTTTAGGTTTTACCTAAAAATATGCTCAACCCAAGCATTGTATTAGGTTTCTCTAAGTTGGAATAAAGCTACTGCTTTTGGCTGTCTTATCCTTCTCTCTTTGATTTGACAGAATTTTCTCCTCTTTCATCCAGTAATCTTTCACTTGGATTATGATTATTGGTCATTGTTCTCAGATTTAATTCACCATAAAAGTAGTTTATCAGAGACAAAAGATATAAATCCTTTTTTGTTATAATTATCAACTTCCACCACCACCATCAAACCACTTACCGCACTGGCAGCTGCAGGCCACGGTCACCACAGCCGTCCCTATAACCAATTGCTGGAACAACCAATGTGCCACTAGCAGGCTTCCTCCAACCAGTTGCGGGATTATCACATGGCAGCACAACTGCTTGCCTCCATTAATGGCCCAGAACCACCCTCTTCTACCAAGCACCTGCAAACATCTTCCAGCAGTCACCCTTGAATAATTTAAGCCACAGCCATCGTGCAGCACCAGCAGCTGTCACATACGTACTACCTCTCCTCGTTGATAAGACTTATATCTGGACAGAACATCACAGCAAAGGCAATCTGTTTGAATGGAATTTCAGTTTTGGTTCTACTTTTATTTTGTCTGGTTCAAACTTCTTATTCCTCTTGCTCAGTTTTAAGCTCCATATTGGTTCAACCTTTTCCAGCAATGGTTTAGAGATTATTTCTAGGTTCAGTTCAGACATATTTGAATCGGGTGAATTAATTGAAATTTTGAATCGTCCCTTTTTAAAAAAGAAACAACTGAAATATTATGAAAATCATAAAAAGAAAAAGAAAAAGAAAAGAAAATTATGAAAAAAATGAAAAACTGTGAAATTTTTCTTCAATATTGATTCAGTAAGATGCAAGAAACTCTAATATACACAAAGGATAATGTTTTAGAAGAATGTAAACGTCAAGATCAATGAGCATATAGAACAGGAATATTATCATCAAGCATCAATTCTCCCTTCGTCAGGTTTTCCAAGATCTTATCTGTACAAATGATCATCAATTCTTGCTTCTGATCATCTTGTTCTCCTTTCTATTATATTCGGTTGAGTTTTCTCCAATTTTGTCTATTTTAATCTCCTTAGAATATTCGTAATCGTTTGGAGTTAATCCTCCTCCATAACTACCTATGAAGTGAAACTAATTTCAGCTCAGCCAAATTGACTAATTGACGCTGTATCAATATAAGGACCAATAATGTTAATCATACTCTCTCTCTCTTCTACTCGTACTCAGCCATTTCATACTTTGCCTAGTCGTGAGTCACTGTGGAGTTCGCTAACTTTTCTAGTTATACTAGAAGTTTCCTAATTTATAAGTTTTTCTATTTATATTAAGATTTGTTTGCTTATTCATGTTAGATGCAATTTAATTAATTAATTCGTTACTAGAAAGATAAGGCTTATTAGTTGTACTCGTACAAGAAGAGAATACATCTATATACACATCAGTGTCTGCCACTGTGCCATTTGATTCGATGTCAATAAAAAGTTTTTCTTAAACAAAAAACTTTGTGCCGCATCTATCTAATTTAGCTACTTATGCCCTGCAAGCTATCATCTTGTATAAGTACACTAGTCACTCACCATTAAATGAAAATGTAGAAAATTAGCACAAAACTATAGAAAAAATTAGAGTTTCAAGCAAACAAGAGACATAGTAAAACAAAAAACATAAATTATAAAGCACTATGCCTACTTGTTCCCCTGGACACAAGTACTTCGAAATGGAGTCCATCAATGGCTTTTGAACCAACCTTCTCTTGTGATGTTTTTCCTTAAAATGAGGATCAGGACACTGCAAGGACACATACAAAATATAATCAACTCATACAATCACAGAGCGTAGGATGATAACTCCATTCCTGATTTTGATTCGTACTCACAAACAAAAGGTGAAAAAGCAGTACTAAGCCTCGTGGTGTAAGATTGTTGTGGTTGCTCTTGTTGCCTGAACAGCCTAAATTATACAGGTCCTCTTTTTGTGAGTAATAATTATCTATCACTCACCTTTTACATTATTTCATCTATTAGAAGTCATGTTTATCCATTATATTTATGCCATGTCTATCCTTATACCTAACCTTCGGTCTGTTAGATGTACAATTTGAAATTTTTCTGCCTACATTATGAATAAAGCATAGAAGTTTTGAGGATTGAACCCATGCCAAAACCATTGGATTTGACAGGCCTCCTCTTTTAGTCTTTAATTCTTGCTTTTTTTTAGAAAGAAAATCCTTATGCTCTCAAATGTTACTGATCCCATTGGCTAGTCTTTACTCATCTGTTCACCTTCAAACACCGTAGTAATTTCCTGACACTCTTTTAATGGCTGTGATCCAGGGAAAGAACACACATCATGAAATGCTCAGCTTTAACCATCATTCAACCTTCAGATAAATCATTGTCACTTTAGTTTTTATTTTTGGTTGTCATGAATTTGTATCTTTTCGCCTTCTTCTTCATTGAGGTCTAGGCACTTACAATCCTGGTTTCCCTTCAGGGATTTAATGAAATTTTTCCTCGCCAAAAAAGATTATTGCATTTTTTTTTCTCCCATAAGTCGCAGCAAATGCAAGGAAATGATTGGACTTCAAACTGCTGGAACTTACATCTGTTTGAGAGTGACTTGATGATAGAAACCTGCTCAAGTTAGGTCCTAAGTCAGATCAATTTGCTGATAAAGCATTTCTGCTTAATGGTTCCTTGATCAACTTGAATCTTATAATTTGCGCTTGAAATTGTTGTTTGTTCTTATTTTCTGCTTAAGTTTGCTTAATCCTAGACAAGTTCCAGTTTACAGCTATCCAGACCATTGTTTTAACTTCTACTAGTATGATGTTGACTATAGTAAGTTGATTGGAACCAAATCATACTCTCCTCTACCAAATTATTATTGATAAAAATTAGAACTCCTTTTCTCTCGTTACATGGTAGTCTCGTTTCATCTCTTCTTCTTCTTTTTTTATGCTACGGTATATTTAGTAGTATTCAGAGTTTATCATATTAAACTCCTGTTTGAACTTAACCTACGTCAGTTCAATGAAATTCTGGTCTATCCTGTATCAAAAACACAACCAGGAAATGACATGACATCTCCCAACCAAGAATACAATGGATGCTATTATATTAGCTGATTGAACCTTACAAACAATAATCTTGAAAACCTTACAACAGATTTATTCTTGACTAAATTGCCATAGGTTTTACAGTAAGAATACTTCTAAAGAGATGAAGAAATGGGGACTGATGTTATTGGCAAACTCATCAGTATGCCAAGAACACTCCCCTCCATTCAATCATGTGAGTTGGTTGAACACGTTTTATCTCCAATTGACCATTGAAATAGTAAGTAGTAACTAACACCATCGATAAGACTAACATGTACACACTCACCAATATTGAAACAAGGGAAAAGGACACAGCAGCATTAGTTAAAACGAAGTATATGCAGTAGAAAGATACTCAAAAAACACTTCAATTGAAGTTGTACCCTTACATGTTTTTAAGGTTTAGTCCTTTGATCCAATAGTCTGCTCGTTTAACCAACTACAGAGATGAATATTTTTAGCAGAGATGAATTTCGGATGTGAATAGGTAATTTCTCAGCATCAGTTCAAGAAAACAGAAATGAAAAACACAAATAAATCCCCCGAACCTTTAGTCGTATTTCTAATCCCAAATAGTTCCTCGCACAAGGAGAGCGCGCTTCGCGAGCCAAATAAGAAATCTACCGATCCCTAAAAACAAGAAGTAAAAGTGCAAGTTCAGCAATAACTAGACGTCCACCATTAACGGCAGAGTTGGATCAGCAAAATATGTCGTCCCAGTCCGGCACCTCTGCAGGCATCTGCCATTAACGATTACGCATGCAAACAGAATGTCGACACAAATCGCACCACGCAATAATTTGTATAAGCGACAAAATATAAAAAAAAAACACGAGAATACTGATACAATTACATAAATGTGACAGGACAATCACCATGAAAGATGAACTAAGAGGATTCACCTGAATCAGGCAAAAAAAACCATTTCATCACAGTTTGTGAAGCAGATAGCAAAAACGGGGCACAAAAGACTAAAAAAAAAAAAATTGAGGATTCAATGTCACTGGTCATTGAATCCGCCCACCTCACCATCAGCCTCACTAAGGCCAAGCTCACTGTATTCCAATTCAACGAGGTCAGGGCTTCCGCCTGATTGGACAACGGCCGGGCTAATCCCGCCGGAAAGGCAGCGGCAGACAGCGCACAATCTCCAACAAATTCAACTATTAAATATTTAAAAACAGAGTCAAAATAAATTAACTTTAAACCAAACATGATAATTTATAGATTAGGATGAAAATGAGTTTAGGTGCCCCTGCGAGTAGGGTGGCTTTTATCAGCTCGATTAAGATAGTGTCTGTTCGATGTTGGGTCGATTTCTTTCCGGGAAAAGTTCCACCAGAAGTATTATATCACACTTCTATTCAATTATTGGACTCGACAAATTTTTTTTATAATATAAAAAAATAATAAATATAATTATACTATAATAATAATTTTATGATAATCGAAGAATCCTATTCCCAAACAAGCCATTTCATATATAATTAAACCAAAATTTAACTATTCAGGATTCTAGAATTATTCTATCTCATATTATAAATAAGAAAAATATATATGAGCTTTACTCAAGCTTTCTCATCCTCAACCCAAACTTAACTCAATTTGAACTCAAGTTAAACTCAAACTTGAAAAAATCAAGTTGAATTTGAGAATGATTGAACTCAACTCGAATTGCTTATTAATACCCCACCCATGAAGGATTTAGTAGCTCTGTGTAACATTCTAACTTTTCCGTGTAAGGGCAAATCAAAATGCAATGTTAAAATTCGTAAACAAAATTATTAATTTAACTACTATCGTACCAATTATATAAAAGCGGATTTTAAAACCATACTTAGAATCACTTAACGACAAACTAAAATCATACATACATATATAATCATATAAAATATAATAGAACCTAACACTACGTATATTCGGAATTACTCAACGAAATATACAATGTATCATAAATATATATATATATATATATATATATATATACCAAAATATAATCGACATTAACTATACATATATACCATATTCTAGTTGACTTTAATACGCTTATATTATACATAAGCATATAAATGCACTAAAATTTAATCAACGATAACATGTGCATCATATTTAATGACTTATTAAACTTTATCATAAATAAAGAAAAATAAAATCATAATCTATATACGATAAAATATAAAAATCATGAAATAAACAATAGGAAGAGGAGAAGAAAATAGAAATACTATGAGCCTTTTTTTTATATCGTATATTTAACTTTAGCCTTTTTTTATGAAAGCTAAAGGCAAAGGGGATGGTGTAACAAAATATGAAAAAAACAATAAATAATGATAACTAATAAAGAAATATGAAAAGATAATAAATAAAGATAACTAATAAATAAATATGAAAATTCAATAAATAAAAATTATTAGAAATAATCGACAAATATTATTAAATAAAATTAATTTATTAATATTTAAGACTTATTCTAAGATATAATAAGTTAGTTATTGTTGGGGTTTTACACTCTACACATGCCATATCACCTTTTTTTCTCAAATAATATACTCCGAGAGTATTAAGCAAATATACATTCAAGTTATATAGATTTAAATTCTTCCATCTTCTTTTCACTAAGAACCACACAATCTTTTTATGTTTTACCCACGAAATTATCATTTTATTTTGTATTTTAATTTCTTCTTATTTCCCTCTTGCATTGGACCCTTATTGACATTTAAATATTTTTTATTCAACTTTTCCTCTCTCATTTATCCATAATTTTTTTCGTTAATTATAAATTATAGTTTTTATTGTTATTTGCATACTATTAACGTGAGTGGCTCTTATTATATGTGAACACAAAGTATTTTTTAAAAGAAAAAATTAAGTCTGTTCGTAGACCAAGCCACCGAGGCTCAAATTTTGTTTGTTTATCTTCAAGTTCGAGCAAAGTCTCATAGTAATCTAGCTGATCCAAATTTGAGTTAAGTTCAAGTTACCTTAATGTACATTTTATCAACTATATTTTTTTATAAATGTTGAGATTTTAGTTCAAAAACTTTCAATTTGTTAAAACATTAAATATAAAAAAAAATATGAAAAAATATTATTATTGTCAATTCATTCTATATTACTATTATAATTATCTTTTAGTGGGAAAATTTTATGTGTTTTGTGTATATGTGCGTACATTTTGTAAAAGGAACTTCATGTCAAGCTTGATCACAACGAGGTGGAGAAAAGTATTTGATAATATTGAATGTGGAAATTTTTGACCCACAGTTATTTCATATTTATTTAATAACAAATATTTTTTTGTATTTTTATTTATATTAATAAAACAATTGAAAACTATTACACATGCTTCCTAGTTGTTTGACGGTTTTTAATAATTTAAAATTTTATTTAAACAAGCTTTCAATTTACCTTGAAGTCCTGCATATGATATGGATCCCACGCAAAAAGAAAGGGAATTAATTAAACCGTACTTGATGGTAGTCTTAACATATTACAAAAATTTGCTCGGAACTCTTGTGAGTAAGACAATAAATATTTGGAGAGATATGTGATCAGGCTACAAGCGAGCATTCACTAAATATCAAGTCACAATTACAATGATCACTACAAGATGTATCAGTTAAGAGTAAATTGGATCTAAGACTCGATCAACATCTAAATATACATCAGTGATTCGACCCATTCATTATCACAATTTTAAAATTATCATCATATATTTAATGAGAAATAGCTTCCTTACAACTGATTGGGTTATAGTCAATTTAGCTGTAAGACCTTACACCACTGATACAGACAACAAAAGGGCTATTTGCAAAACAATTAGACATGCCAACACTTCTACATAATCAAGGTGTATTCAATGAATCCAATCCCTCTTATGTACATTCGACCTATTTTGCATTCCCACTTTATAAACTATTACCCAAAAACGACATCATTCAGAGGCAAAGGAATGTAACGTATCCAACGAGCGGCTGCATACTGTTTGTATTCAGTATCTAGGTATTGATGAGATTGATCTAACTTGGTTAGGCTAGTCTTCTGCCATCAAGTTTCATTCATAGAGCTCCACTTATCAATCATTACTTCTGAACCAAAAGCACAGAAGGGAAGCAAACTGATTTGCAAGCGAACACGGAAGCAGCCACATGATAAATGTTCTCTTTGTTTGTCAAAACTAGTCAGTTCGCTTTCATAACAGCAGCCGAGTTACGACCAAATTGAATAATCATTGGTTTTCCCTTATAAACATAACCATTCACAAGATTCTGCAAACAAAACATTTTCAAGATAAAGATCAATCCCCAGATAGGTACCATGTCAAAGAAACCATTAACGTAAGAAGATAATATAATATCAAGATTAGTAAATGTTAACAAATGATTTTGTTCAAGACGAGATCTATTTACCCAAAATTGAGAAGATATGATGCCAGAATCTGTCCATCCCACTTGGTCATGATGATAGTAGACATTCTTGACATTTCTAGATAAATATTGTTACAAATTTGACAAAATTCATATGCGGGATATGCATGATTTTCTTTTTATCTCAGGGTCTGTTTGGTTGTTGTTAAAATTGCATGAAAGAAATTTACATGTCACAAATTTTCTTGTATTTGGATGTTTAGAAATTTAGTAAAAAGAATTTTCAATTTCAGTCAAATTAAATCTATGTAAAAATTTTACAAAGAAATATTTTCTTATGAAAAACAAAAGAAATTGAGAGAAATTTTGAGAGGCACATGTACATACACATGGAAAGGAATATTTTATCTTCATCTTATTTTCTTACTATCAAAACATGTAAGGAAAATTTTAAAATTGTCATTATTTCATCTCATTGCATTTCCATTTCATAAGAATTTTTTTTTCATTTACACTATTTTCATGCTAACCAAACGGACCCTTAACAAAAGACTTACCCTTGTCACAATTTGTAGAATTTTGGTTTATTATATCATTGAAAGCTAACAATAGTTGGATATTGTATTCTAACTTCCATAACTTCTAATACACATGTTAACATATTTTATAGCAGTTGTACCACAGTAACACAAGTGTGGGAGGTGTAGATTGTGGAAGCACAAGCTAACTTCAAAAAACCACATCTCATCACTATCCATTTATCTATTACCAACTCTCTTAACTTCATGGCATCTTGTCATATTTCTACCCAAACAATACATCAATATTGCTCATCCAACTACGCAGACCCTTCACATCTCTGAATATACAAAATCTAAATCAACCGAAATGGCATGATCCAAATTGAGATGGAATAAATGCCATCATCTGTCGTTCATTCTGACATTATCCATCAATTATGTCATAGCTATAACTAACTATTTAGTTCTATTATAACCCATTTTTTCATCTACTACATTAGTCTACAAATGATGGAGGGCCAGCCAGGCTTCAAAACTAGTGACATGAGTGTTCTACATACTGACTGAAGCGGACAATCACCTGTCTTGCTCCCCCCACTTCTCATCAGCGATCCTAACTATTATTCCTCGTTCTACTTTCACATGGATCCTATTTTAGAATCCATGTCACTGACATCTTTCTGATATAAAGCGGAAGAAGAAGAAGAAGATTCTCCTTTCACATCAGTTAGTTAAAACCACTACTGGACATTATCAAAAGCATCAATGTTGCATAAATCACGAAATCGTTTTATCCACGTTAACAACTACTTGCATAACATTCTTCTACACCAAAGCTATTACCCTATCCCAAATGTAAATTTCTTTGCTTATTTTCAGTAAATCAAAATAATGATCAGATCATTCAAACAATAATGAGGAGCCAGTGGATACATACCAAGGCCTTATTGGCCAAATCTATGGAAGGAAAGGTCACAAAAGCTTGTCCCTTCATTCGCCCTTCCTAAAATTACAACAAAGAGCATCAACTTAAAATAGAGATATGCAATACTTGGTAAGAGAAATAAAAAGATAGAATGTGAGATATCATTTAGCAGATGTTTGCTATTCAGATCAGATTGGATATTGTAGATCATTCAAATCAGGTTGAACATCTCAGATCATGAATAGATTTTGGATGAACCTAGGAGAGAATACTGAATCACAATGTTGTTTCTGTAATAAGATGCAGAGCATGTCAACATTGAAAATGAAGAAGAAAAAACCCTTTAATCATCGGAAGCAATTAAAAGTTTATTCAAGAAGAAAACTCAGGTTTTCTAATTGCATTAAAACTTGAAGTTGTTCGAGAAAGTTCCCTATTTCAGTTCAAGTCCTAGTTCCAGAAGTTGCTTGACAAAATTTCTTAATTATAGCAAATTTGATGTTAAGTTGGGGAGTAATCATACCTTTCCTGATGCAAATTTACTTTTCCTTTTACATTTAGAAGTTATTTGTATGCATGTTTCCTTACAGTTTACTACTTTCTTTAGACTTTTTCCAGGGACTATACATCTTTTGACTATGGAATAAGTGCATCCAATTGAGTTTCATTTTAACCACTTATTTTCAAAGGTCTTCTTGTGATTTTGTGCAAACTTAAATCCTGTTAAGGTTTATTCCTTCTTGTATTTGGCTACACTTCTAACAAAAGAAGAATTTGTCTCCCTGCAGTTCAAACCTCAAACTGCTGGTTTATTTAGGGAAAAGTTTTGGGCAGATTAAGGTGCTGATTTGTACATTGTACCCATTTTGTTCAGTGATTTGTCTGCTTTCTTTCCAGCATACAGCAGAATCAATTTTGGCTTGATATATTCACCTCACCAATAGGAGGTACAAGTTTCATCAGCTAAAGTTATGTGGGATGAGAACCTGCAAATTCACCTTGACTTGTCTACCTCATTGTTAGACAGTAATATGTAAGACTGTTAGGGTTTACTATGTTAGTCGGGTCCTTCATGAGTCCAATAATGTAACTCCAGAGTGGGCTTATGACCCGTTAATAATGTAACTCCCTCTTTTAAAAGGAACAAATGAATAAAAATTGAATTTATATTAAGAGTTGATTTCAAGGGTGGCAAACCCCATAGTGCCAATTTCTATCCCTCAACCCCAATTCAAAGATTTGGTACTTTAGAGGGTATGCTAGCGCCCGTGAATTGGGGTTGACGGATAGAAATTGGCACTATGGTATGCAAGCCCTTGAAATCTACTCCTAAAATTGCCGATTTTTATTTGTCAACCCCAATTCAAGGATTTCGTACTTAAGAGGGCATGCCAACCTCCTTAAATTAGGCTTGAATTGGGTTTGAAAGATAGCAATTGGCACTACGAGGCTTGTCAGCACTTGAAATTTGCTCTTAAAATAAACACAATTCTTTATTCACTTGTTCCTTTCAAACAAAGGAGTACAAACCTTATTTATACTCACAAGTGGGTCTGAGTCATAACCCATTTCGAAATTATATTGACTAAGCAACTCACACTATAACAGGTCCTTACCCCACTCTGGAGTTACATTGTTCGATTTGTAGACCCGACTATTACTTTAGATGACTTCTGTTGAATTTCAATACTTAACATTAAAAAGTTAGTTCTCTCATGATGCCTATCCAATTATTCCACCTCACCAACAAGATAAATAAGTTTTGATTCCAAATATGTAGGATAAACTTTTACAAATCAGCCTTCACTTGTTCGCCTTTAATTCTTGTTCATTTATCAAGCTTCTGTCAAATTTCAGTGCTTATACTTTCTATAGTACTGCTATTCATGAAGCGTACATAATAATTTAGTGAAGTATGCAATAATGACAATCTTAAGCTTTCATGCTTCATCTTATTATTCCTCTTTGGAGAGTTGTTTCAGAAACTTGTGAATTTATTTCTGCATTGTTCGGTGTCATTGATTTAAATAAAACTGTGACACAAAGTCCATGTCACTTGACCTCAGTCTGGTTGGTGTAAGTTTTACATGATGATAAAGGTGATGAGGATGATCCTTTCTATCACACACTAATGGTCACTTTCATTGTTAAGGAAAAGTTCAAATAACTATTTGATGCAGCAAGACAGGTAGTTTCTATTGTGGATAGGTTTTTATTTAGCAGGTTACTTCCTGAAATCTCATGAAACCATAATAAGTACTTTTGTCACATACGTAGGCAAATTAGGCTCACGATAAAACAAAATTAAGTTTCGGTAATTCCATTTCTATCATTTGTGCTCGGTTTAAAGTGTGTTTAATCCTGGAGATCTATTCTTCCCAGGTACACACTCCAGTGGAAACCCCTTAGCGCAGGCTATAAGGCCAGCAATCTTCCCCAACCATTTTCCCTCCCACCAAATTCCCCATTATTTGAGATCAATGAACACCAATTTTGAGCTTTGTTGAATTCAAATCATTTGTGGTGTCGACTGGTAATTTTCTCTACCTGGTGCCAACTATGGCAAAAACTTGGTGCGAGTTCCAAGGTCATTTATCTTACCCCACCAATATTCCTTCAACCAGAAACCCCATCTCAGAAGTAGTAAAAATTTTATGTTTTGAAGTATTGCAGGCTGTAACTGGCCATCATTGAAGCAAGACCAGGATTAGTGGCACCAATTTTGTATTATTGAGTTTACCGGTGCTCACATTCAATACAATGGTACAAAACACATGTGAGGACAATGTTGCACATTCTACTAATTACCAGTAAAATTAATCAGAGTTCACATCCATCAACAATTGTTTGAATGCATTCAATGCCATAAATGCATTATAATTTCTTGCAGGTAGGCAAAATTGATGGCTAGAGCCAAATTTACAGACAAAATCTGCATGATTATGAAGTGATCATTTCCACTATTTTGTCTCACTACTGACCATATTTATTTTCAAAGAATTAAACAAAAAATTTACCTGCATCAACTTGATATCCAATGAGCGTTTAGTTACTTCAATATTGCCAAATACGGACCCTAAGAGCAAAAGGAAGAATCACATAAAAACTACTTGTATGCATAAAAAAAAATCAGGGACCGCCAGCAAATGCACTGAAAAGGTCAAAATTGAAACTCTTACCAGAAAATTCTCCACCATATAATTTATGAAATTTATTCTGACTGGCAACTAAAAATAAAAAGTAAAAATCTACAAGGTAGCACGGGATCTTACCAAAGATGAAATAGAAGTCTTCATGAACTACAGTTTTTGCAAGATTCTTTATGTATAGAACAGGTGTTGGATTTCCAGGAATAAAGTTCTGCAAATATTATCGTTCAAATATATTACACCCATGCAAGGATATTTTATGAACCTTAAATCCTGATGACAGCAACGCTGGCATATTGAGCAAGTAAAATGTGCCAATTAGACATTAAGAAGCACAAAATTGCAAATGAAAACTAACACAAAAGTTATGGCCAAGATAGGTAAGTTAACATAGCAACAATAGGGTGAGACACTGGCACAATAACAATATTCAACTTCTTACAAAAGTGAGATTTCTACAACAATATTGTTGAGTTGTAATTATCAACTTTGTTATGTAAGATGACTAGGCTAAAATTTTTCAGCTAATATTACATCAGGAATCATGATGCAGATACATATATATAGAAAAATATTTGATGACATTAAAATGCAGGTTCACTTCATTATCCCTTTGTTTGATGGTTGCAACAAGAAGGGCGAATGATATAAAAGGTTTTTGCATTGTTTAAGCACGCTTCTGCGTCATTGTTTTAAACATGAAAGCTATCAAACAGTGGCATAGAATCCATGACACCCCAGCCTAGTTGGAATAAAGTGATGGTAGTCAAAATGACAACTCAATGATTGTCATCCAATCCAGATAATCATGAGTATGTTGTGCCCTAGAAAACTCAAGAATTTCAAGTTAAAACTGTTCTTCCCATCATTTTGGCCACACAACTCCATATTGTTTTGTGAAAGGTGACCATTGAAATGCTCCATTGGTTGAGCTCTACCAAAACGCCTCATCACCATAATCAAGGTCATGATAATATTGTTTGTCACCACAAGGATCAGACAGAGGTTGGCAAGGAGTAACCTAGGACACAAGCTGTGACACTCGTTGGAGCTGTCAAGGCATAGGCACTAGCGCTGGGCTCTGTCTGCAGGAATCATGACCTGGGGCCTATGCTCGGCGCAAGGACAGGCTTGGATATCCGATATTTGCAACTCCAATCTAAATGCAACCTTTTTGGATCGAATCATTTTTGCTTTATATATGATACCGGTTCCCACTATTCAAATATATTATAGATTTGAAAATATATTCAGATCAGAATAGGTTTGAGGTCCATCCTAATAGGTAATATTTTATAAAAGCATATTTTAAAATATTCAAAAAAAACTTTTCTCTATTTTCTGATGTTCTATATTAAAAAAATTACATGACTTAAAGAGATGTGGCATTTTCAGAATCAAATCAAATCAGATGCAGATTAGATCTGGTTTGATAGATTCAAATCAAATATGGATATGGCTGAATGAAATATGTTGGAATATATTGATGTTTAAATGCATTTTGACACTTGTAATGCGTTGTTTGACTACTTCTTTAATGACATTTATTTGTTAGAATAAGCAGTTAGTTAGTTTCTATACATTGACAAATTAGTTCTTGCCTATCAGTTAGTTTTGTAATTTAAATTTGAGTTGTATCAACTTTTGTAATTACAAATGTCTATAAATAAAGTATGTATGATAATCTATTACCTGCCACCAGCATTATTTTGCATTTTTCAACATAGTATCAGAGTTTAGATCTAAGGAGGAAAGCTTGTGAGGAAGGGATGTCATCTTCTCTCCCACTCTTGTGATTTCTAAATTTTTTTTCTTCTTCCACTCTCGTTTGCTACCTTGTGTAAGAGGGTGTTCATAACCATATACAATGGTGTCAATAGATTAGAGCTTACCAATTGTCTTGTCAAAGATTTGATGTCTCCCACGAGGGTTTCTCTACTATAATGTTTTGTCATGTCCTTTTGTTAGAAGTACTTTTAATTGTGCCCTTTAATTATTAAAGGATTTCTTCATGTCCTACGATTTTTGCCTCCATATCAAGAATTTTTTGGGTACTTTTTTCCATCAATTTGTCTTAGTTCACATTCGGATTCAATACCCTCTTTAAATTCTGATTGTTTACCTCAAATTTTTTGCTTGAGAATTGTTCTATGAAGACCATTATTCAAGTTCTAATTTTACAGTCTACAACATGAGAGGGAGAATATAGATGTCCAGTTCAAAAGATGTTATTGTTCACTCATTGCTACTGTACTACTGCTACCTTCTTCTTTAATATGGACCTGATATGTCTTGTCGAATAATTCTTGAAAAATGCACCAAAATGAAACTTTTTTCCAAGAATGTTTCAAATTTTTTATTTGAAGGGAGCATCACTATTAAAGATAATTCTAGTTCCTCAAACGCACCATGAAGACCTATGGTTCAAGCAATGTCTCATTGAGTCCCCAGCATAGCTTGAGGGGGAGTGTTACAATATATTTATGTTTAAATATGTTTTGAAACATGAAATGTGTTGTTTGACTGCTTCTTTACTGACATTTATTTCTTAGAATAAGCTGTACGTCAGTTCCTATATATTGCCTAATTAGTTCCTGTATATCAACTGATAGTTTTGTAATTGAAATTTGAGTTGTATCAACTTTTGTAATTACAGATGTAGATGAATAAAATACGTAGGATAATCTATTGATTACCTACTACCATCATTATTTTGTATTTTTCAACAAAATGAATATAATTTTGTTGATTCAGATGAAATACTGGGTCGGAGAGATATGGCTATATGAAAAATCTAAACCATATCCCATCCAAACCTATCTCTTCTTGGGGGCTAGGTTGTGATGCAATAAGTTGATGCTCATAGCCTTTGCATGCTAAGCTCCCATGGCTAGAAGGTTGTGGGTGAGAAGGAGATCTTCTTAACCCGTAGTTGCTGGATTATATTAAGTCACCCCATCTTTAGCAGTGGGAGGACCAGTAGAATCGGCTCCTTGCGTGTTATGTCAAGCTCTTCTAGTGCCTAATATGTGCATGGGAAGGAACCAAAGTTGTTCCTTAAATTCAACAATCGAAAGGTTTGCTTTGTCAAGTTATCTACTTGTTAGATATCAGTGATAAAGAAAAGTTGTGGTTCGTGATGAAATCAAAGCCACAATAAGAAAGCCCAAAACCTTTACTTCTTAGAGTGATTGTGTTAGTAAATTGTTTAAAATAATCAAACAAATCAGAGATAAATTGCTGGAACTAGAAATTTGAGGATAAATTGTCATTTTCACAGGATCGACATTTGTTTTGAATCAGGGATGAAGAGGACATAGACAAACTTCACTAAACTACTGCATATTTCTTATTGATGATTTCCAAATAACATTGATAATGAGAAGCCACAATGTACTCTAAACCCTAACGGGCCCAATGGCATTACAATCCACTACCTGATAATCATGCCCACAAACTCTGGGTGGGCTATTATACCTCAACATACCAGCCTACTGGGCTTACATATTAATACCTAACAGTTTGGTGAAAAAGAAAGCAGCAAGGGAATAGAAGCAACTTGTGCTCTTATAACAAATTTCACTCCTATTAGGAGTCAACAGAAAACAAATTTGCACTGCCCAAGAGCATGGAAAGCAGATTGTTTTTGTCGTTGGACAAAGCTTGGGGTAAAAATAAAGCATTTTCGTGTGAAAATTTTGCCCGTGTTGATGGTAATCTCAGCTAGAGAATAGAAGAGACGCATGCAGCAAAATACAAAAAGAAGAATTTGTTCACAAAGCAACAGTATTAGGACATAGCCATAGGCTTGTTTCTGAAGTCAAGGTCTGACCAAGTTTCTCATACTTCTAACAGGAAAAAGAACTAAATAATTAAGTCTGGCAGGACTAGGAAAATATACTGAAAATAAACCAGGAGTTATCAAGCAAACAACTAGTATTCATACTACATTATGCAAGAAACTCCTTAAAGAAAGCAACTGATAACCAATCAAATATAGCATTTTTGATTTGTGACTTTTTATTTCTTCTAGAATAAACTTTGGGGTGATCTTGTTGCCTTCTACATTCTTCTTCCTTACTCTCCAAGTCGTCCCCAATAGGAAGAAAGCCGTGAGCCCTTGTGATTTTCAATTTTTTCAATCTTCCATTGTGTATGTATAATACCATTAGACAACCAGATTTTTATCTCATCATAATCTTTGCTGTCCCCACCTTATCAATAAATCCAAAACCCTAAATATTTGTATCATGAAAAGACATTTTAATATCAAGCTTAATAGCATTTCACCATCATTTCCATTAGTAACAAAAAGAGAAAGAAAGAACAATTGTCACAATAAAAACATGGACCGCAGTAAAGACAAGCATCCAAAAATGGGGTTCATGATCAAATACTTTTGACATGCAGAAAAGCTCATTACTTTTACTATTAGTTTAAAACATTCCCTATAATATGCTCAGGTGAGAGCAGAAACAAAGAAAAAAGGTGTGCAATACCTTAAACATGGGAAGCGATAAAATCTCCTCTGCAGGTAACTTTCCTGCCTCTATTTCTACTGTGGTTGCAAATGGCCTTTCTTCTGATTCATCACAAGTGGGTACATTCTTCCCATTTATATAGCTTTTAGGGGGGCTTTCACATTGTGACAATTTGGGGGCAATCTTGATCTAAGTCAAACCACATATGAAACACAAGTCAAATTCTCCTAATTCACATAAATCTTAGAACATAAGTCTTTTATAGAAGACCCAAATTGAGGATTCATTTAAACAAAAAACGCAACTGGGCACAACCAATTCTGATGAGCAGAGAGACAAATTAGCAAAACAATTGCAACTTCACAAAAAAGCAGAAAAGAAGAACACTTAACTTGGTCATATTATTCCATACAGTAAATTTATGCGCTATTTATTTGCAGTTCCAAAAAAATATCAAGTATTTTAATATTCATGTGTAAAAATAACAAAAATAAAACAAAAATGATCATGGTTAAAACATTGAACCTGTAAAATGGAGCTCTTCTTCTTAATCATCGGAACTTCTTTGGGAACCAAAGCAGCAGGTTTTAATCCAACAGCCTCATGTGCTACACCTTTGTCAACTGCAGGTCCGACAATACTTCGTTTCCTACGACGCTTTCGAGAAGTATAATTTTTCCCCAAATGAACATTTTCATGGTCATCACCCTGGAAATCAATTATTCACCCACAAAACATTTTTAATAGACCTAATTCATTTATAAAAGAACCATCCAGAAAATTTGCATACTTCTTCTGGTGATTCAAGCTCGGATTCATCACTTGATCGATCTTCCAAACGTGGAGAAGGCAAGTTTGGTACTGGAGGAGGAGAAGAAGATGGAGGTGGTGGCTGAAAGGTAACTGCAGTAGGTAGCGGTGGAGTGGGCAGTGCCACACGAAATGGAGCGGGAATATTCATTTTGTTCATCAAATGTAAAACCTAAACACAAATGATTATGACAAAAAATGTACATGGAATAAAAGAGTATGACCAATTAACACAAAGATCCTAATTGAGTAAACAAACACAGTCATTTAACCTGTGTATAAAATCGTGGAACAGCAATGAGTGCATTGACAATGTTAGTCAATATGTTTCCATCCGGAGGGGGATATGCATACCTTGAAAATGGGACACACAATAAAATACAAACAAGCCAAATAAATCATCCCCCAATCAAAGAAAAAAGAAAGAAAACTTATCACAATTGGAAGCAATAAATCATAATTGGCTTTTTGAGTCATCACTAAAGCAAGAGTGTAGATACAAAAAGACTATTTGGGAATTGTGGAAATTAGAAAGATAGGTCAGATGGAATGCTAGAGGAGTTTGACTTAAATTACGTTATCTAAGAAATGGGGAGAAATGAATTACATAACACTCTTGTTTTACCCTTAGCAACTTTGAAAGGTTACCATAAGTAAAGTTTTCAAATAATTATTTTTTAAAATAGTGATGTGAGCAAAACCCATTTATTGATTTATGCATACGATGATGATGATGGCTGTGGCAGCATCTAGGACAAGGAGGATGAGAGGACGATGATGATAACGACACTGACAGACGGTGGCGACAATGATGACAGTGATGGTTGTGGTGATGGTGATGGTGACAATAGTGATGGTGACAAGAATGATGAAGATGCACATAGGATCATGTCAATACCAATTTTCAAGCCAATAAGATATTGACATAGAAATTAATTAAAAAAAAAACTACAAGTTAACATACTCAAGGTGAGAAGGGAATGGGTAATCCACACCAAGTTTTGGAGCAATTGCTTCACTCATCAGATATGTGCTGCCCACAGATTCTTTAGGTAGATTACCAGACAGCGAAGCATCCAATCCCAAACCTTTAACTGCATAACCAGTGTCGCACTCTTCACTCCGATGATGATGGGAGTCTGGTCCTTTCGTACCAACCCTCTCAACTGACAGGACCTTGCCCAGAAACCTTAACCTGAAAGTGAGTAGTAATAATAGGCAAAGTACTTCAAATTTTAGAGGATAAAAGGAATCTAATATTTATCAATTATGATTGGGCAACGCTTACAATCAATTATACAACAACAAAATAACTACAAAGATAGTGAAACCTGTTTAACTGAGACTGTGCATGGGATGCTGATATTTCATCTTTAAAATCTATAAATGCGCAATTCCTCAACCTAGTGAAGAAAAAAAAAAACAGAGAAGGAATCATACAAAAATGATTTGCTGGCATATAGACAAGAACAAAAATTGAATAACAAAATTGTCTGTGCATTCATCCACAGTGGAAATCACAAACAGAAAAAAGATACCTGCCACCAGAACAGGGGCGCAGTGAGGAGGCACCATAATGAGAGAAGAGTCGAGAGAGGACGTCATACGGGATTGCTTCAGGAATATGCCGCACCAACAATGTGGCCACATAAGAATCTTGTGGTGGAGGCTCAAAATTAGAAGTCAAAGACTGTGTCTGGCAGCCATTGAGTACGAGGGGAGAGTCAGAGGGGAGGGTGTGGCGAGCAGGATGAGGAAGATCACCCATCAAACTCCTACAATTGAAACGAAAGAAGAGGCAGTTTTAACTAGATATCTGGCAGCCCACTTTTGCGAACGCTCACAGAAAAACATGAGATAGTACCCGCCACTATCAAACAAAGCCAGATTGGAGGTCTTAACCACGAAACAGGGTAATAGGTAATGGCCACTAAAGGGTACAAAATACCACCGTAGAAAAGAGCCAATGGAGATCAGTTCATCTTCTAACAAATGGTCAATAAGAGAGCAAGGGCAATCTTAAGCGATACTCGCATCAAAATAGCCACTTGTAGCAATGGGTCAAGGCTACCTGGATAACATGAATTTCTCTTTCAAAGCATCTATTTTATGATACTATAACAACAGAAAACTCGGCTACCCACTTTGATGAATAAAATTTGATTTAAGCTACACAATCGGAAGATTGTATGAGAAAAGCCTCTATAAAAAAACCTGGTTGCAGGCGTCAATTGTTGCTGATGATGGAATTTTATTCTAACTTTACGTGGTCGTCATCGTGTGTACGTATATATATATATATATATATATATCATCAATAATAAATGATTCAATTAATGGCAGTAAAAAGATTTCTTAGAATGATTTCTGTTCCTGCATCTTGAACTTAAATATAAACATGTATTGTTTATACAAACCGTTGCATGTGGTAATTTATATTTAATTTTTAATCTTTAATCATTAGTAGCTGATAAAGCTTATTTAGTCTTTTTATAAAATCGAATAGGAATTAATCCTTTTTAATTATGTTTCTGTATGCACCTGTGTCTACTAAAGCTAGAGTTTCTAAAGTAAATTTTTATCAAGAATTATTTTAATTTTTAAAATATATTTTCAATAAATAGTTTGTTCTATTGTATTCAAATATTCTTGTGGTTGAGAAGTTTCACCAACTTGAAATCCTGAATCTTTAAAGATTTTTAAATCTTCATCAGAATTAGATTCATTTTTATTTCTATTTATTAATTCTAATATTTCTATTCTTTTTTTTAAACCTTTTATTTATGATTTTAAATTGCTTATTTCATTCTTAAGATCATTAATAGTTATAAGTTTTTCTTTTTTCATTCTATATAATACTTCTGTCATTGTATAAGAAGGATGTACTATAGCTTCCATTTTAGGTTCTAATTTATTTTATTTTATAGAGGCTATAACCTTTTCTATTAATGCCCTTTGTTGACCTTTATCTTTTATATTATCAATGATATCTAATAATAATGATTCTTGTGCATTTATCACATTTATACTTAAATTATTTAAGGCATTACACGTTTTATATATATCATTGCATTCACAATCAGAACTATTATTACTGGAATTGGTATAGTTCGATTCTTCTATTTGTAATGCTTCATATTCAGAAGTTTCACTTAGATCATTTAATAAAACATATATACTTTCTTTTTCTGATTCTGGAATACTAAATTCTTTAATTTTCTTTCTTAATTTACATTGAGACCTTGTGTGTCCAGTTTGACCACAATCCCAACATACTATAAGTCTAGTTTTTGTATTTTCCTTTTTTATAATTTTAGTTTTATTTTTCTTTAATTTTTTATTATCTTTTATAGGTGGTTGTTGTCTTCTTCTTCTTCTAAATGTAGGTTGTTTATTTAGTGATTATGAATTTAAAGGTTTCGAAGAAATATTATGAGAGATTTGAGTTCCAAATTGCTTACAGAATTCTCCTAATTCTCTTTTTCCGAGTAACTTTTGTTTCTTAAGTTGATTTTTTAAATTTAAATCATTACATAAACTTAAACTTTCTATTACTATTTCATTATTTAGTTTTCAAAAGGTAAATGTGTTATAAGGAATTATTCCATTATATTGACTTCTTAATTTATTTCTAATTCTATCAGCAAATAGAGGAGGTAATCCTGCTAAATATCTTTCTTTCCAAAGATCTAAATTAGAATCATCTCTTTGAAATAGTAATGATAAGAAAGTATCTTTATACCATCTATAATGAGTTAAAGTTGGACATT